>SKCR01027704.1:0-134716 GCA_019454045.1 Zanthoxylum bungeanum
CAATTCTGGACAGTCCTTAGTATTTAGGCCATAACGTTTTCATACGATATTCAATTTTTATGAATTTTATATCTTCGAAAAGCTAAGCCTGAGTCATAAAACTTCAACGTTGGACAGTTTTCCAAATTAGAATCAGAAGTAGGTATAAATGTAAGATTTTCGTGGTTACTATTGTGAATTTCGAGTAAGGTCTAGAATTGAGTGGTGTGGCACAATTTTAGCCACTCAATATATTACAAAAATCAGTCATTTGCCTAAAAATAGGAGACTATTCACCCATCCATTTCACCTCTCCAAAAATGTGAGCAAGCAATTAAAGGGCTCTCTCATTTTTCTCTCCCCCCATGCTATTTTCAAGTAACAAGTGATGATTCCAAGCACATCTCACACAAAGTAAGCTCTTTATCCTCTTTCCCTCTTCTAATTTCAGTTTTGAGCTTGAAATATAAAAGCCCCAAATCGTCATTCATGAATCCTAGTTTCTCTTTTTTGCATTTTAGTTTAAATGCAGTGATTAATAAGCATATTCATGCATTTTATGATCTTATACACATGGATTATGTATAGTTGGGTTGAATGCCCAAATATATTTCCCTTAAGGTGCTGACTGAACTTCATTTAGTTAAAAAAAGGAGTTATTTTGTTTCCATTGTTGTTGAGTGATTTTGGTTCTAGTGTTGGATTAAAGTTAAGACATGAATTTAGTTTTGTTATGTTGGAAAGTTCAAAAGTGGCAAGATAGGCCCTTAGCCAAATTTTTCTTATAGTGTGGGGAGTTAATATTTTATTATTTTTTAGTTTTGATAATGATGGATGATGTTATAGACATATTGAAGATAGATAAGTGCATATGTGATTGTGTTAGTATGATGGTGTGGTGATTGTTTGGACATTGTCAATGAAGAGTTGGTGCTTGGCCCTGAAATCGAGCGAGCGATATGACGCCAGTGGGCTAGTGTCGTGATGCGTGACAAATAGATGTTTTCTGCCTCGGGTTCGATCATGTGAAATTCACGACGCGTAACATCTAGCGTCACGACATGTAATAAGAAGATGCTCTCTGCCTCAGCTTTGAATAAGTGGGAGTCCCGACGCACAACATCTGGCGTCGTGACGCGTAACCCTTTTTTAGGATCAGTTTTAGCCCATTTCAATTTCATTCTAGGATATTGGAGGCCACCCTAAGGGTTTCGTATCGGAACATATACACAAATTATGTCATGTAACAAGCATAATTCACAACTTATGTACTAATTAAGTTTATCGATTATAAATTATCGGCAGGAACCCCAAGTTCTTCAAAGAAGTGAAATAGTGCCAGCCAGATTCCAAATCTGTGTTGGATATTTTCTTTCCAAGTTGATATTTACTTATTTGTTATTGATTTGAGACTTACTTTTAACCGCATCAGGGCGTTAGCCAAGTTGATTTGCAGTTATTTAATGAATGAGAATGTTTTGAGGGGTTTTGAGTTTAAAAGGATGATTTTTGTGATTTTTGTGGAGGCATGGAGGAAAAACTTACTTCAGATGTAACTTGGAATTGACGGATCCAATAACGTGTGCACACGTAGTTTAGAACTAGGGGGACGGTAATACGTAACGCCCCAAGATCCTAGTTTCAGGTTCAGGATGATGGCATGAATTAGCACTTCCGGCCCTACTTCAGTGGCTTGAGGGACGGCGATACGTAACGCCCCAAGACACAAGTTTAGGCGTATGAGGGGACTATGATTCTTAATGCCCCCATGCATAAGGTTTTCTACAGATTCACTGAAATCACAGATAAAGGATTTTCAGAAAAGATAGTTTTATGAAAGAGCTTCAAAAGAAATAGATTTATGAGAAATATCAAAGTTTTACAGAGAGAAAGGAGTTTCCACAAACATTTTACAGAAAAAAATTTGTTTCCAGTTAAGAAAAGAGTTTTCAGATTGTTTAGTTTTCTTGAGATATTTTTGATTTGGAACAATGAATTTTCATAAAGCATTAAAGTTTCCATTTTAAACTGTCCACTTACTAGGTCGTTCAAACGATCTAATCCCCTCCCACTCCCATTTTTTTTTAATTTTAGAGGTTTACCCAGAGGAAGAGCTAGAGGTTATCGATATTGTTGGCAGTCACTATGGTGTTTGAGTCCACCAGGTTGAGTACAGAGGTTCAGCACAATCAATGTAAAAGTAAAGTTGCATGCGTACATTAGTATTGTATAAATCATAGTAATGTGTTAAAAGTTTCCCTTACAGAGTTATAAAGAGAAGTGTATTTGAGAACACATTTACGAGTAATAAAATGCATTTTATGTTGTTGAGTTAGGAAATGGCCCTTGTGCATGGGTTTACATTTGAGATGAGATTAGTAGTGATGATCATAGTCAGAAAGTTAGAGGCTCAGAGGGATAGGTCAGCCTATTCCTTCCCGATAGCATCTCTGAGGGGGGATGTTACATTATCTGACTCCTTCATTTCTTACATGTCTTGATTAGGAAAAACACTTATACAAAGAAACGATGATGTAAAAAATTAGGTGTTTGTTATAAATGTGTATGTTGGACATGCAACACTCGTTGTCGTTATTTAGAAATGGTGTTTGAGAATCGCGAAGATCAAATTCAATTCATTAGAGATGGCTTGAGTAATGAGTCTTTAGATGATATATCATTGATTATTGAGATGCATCCTAGTGGACATGTTCATCGAGTGATTCGAAATTTGTATACACACTTCCAAAATGAAATACAGCAATACAGTCTCGGGAATATGACTTTAAAAGACCATGTTTGCCAATTTGTGAGAAAATTGGATGGGAAGCATATCATCGACCCATAGAGGGCATTCAAACTGTTACTTGACATAAAACCAGAGGAAGATGTGAGCCACAATCACAACTACCGGTACATATTGTTATAATTTATTGTTTTGATTTCCTTTACTTTAGATTATTGTTTCAATTTAATTTACTATTTTAATTTTCTTTACTTTAATTTTGCCGACAGTATCTAAAATTTTTGACTTTCATGATCTATTTTACTGTTCATCTAACAATTATCATTTTGGAATACTAGTGCATTTATTACTCACCCTTTTTCAGGATCCATAAATACGGCTCGTTATCTCTCTCTTCGACACATCCAAAAAAGAGAGCGTAAAAATGGAGAAACTTTCAAGACGACGAGTCACTAATATTTGTGTATTTTATGGATCTAGCTTTGGAAGTAAACCATAATTTTTTGAGGCCGCAAAAGAATTGGACAGAGTCATGGCGGAAAGAAACATGCACTTAGTATATGGAGGTGGTAATCTTTGATTGATGGGATGTTTTTCAAAGGCTGTATAAGAAGAAGACAGTCAAGTTTTAGGAATCATCCTAAAAACTTTGGCATACGAAAATCTCATCGGAAAATAAAATGGAGAAAAATATATTGTCTCAGTTATGTCTGAAAGACTTAGATAAATGATTAATCTGTAGGAAACATTTTCCTAGCTCAGTGAAAGCACGTAAGCCACCTGGATCGAATTTGAAAAAATTTTATGCCCTTCTCACCAAAAGGCCGAATGTTACCAACACCAAAACTGAATTTTACTTCGGTTTTGAACAAAATTTCACCCCCGGAACAGCAACACAAAAACTGGACTGTTTTGGACTCGAAACGCACCCAATTAACTGCCCAATTCATCCCTTTAATGATTCAATTTCTGCTATATTTCAGGTCTGATTTTTCACCCAAAAATAGTTAACACAGCCCCAAAACATCCCTTAAAGTTCCATAAAAATTCTAGATCAAAAGGAATTCGAACTGAGTCCTGTTACACAACTTTTGTGTGCGGCAATGAGTAAATTTTTGCTCACTACCGTGAGGTATGTTTAGAAGATTAGAAGATGAGTTTTTGTTCGACACTACAAAGTCTTCCGAGCTATGTCTTATTACCAACAGAAACTAGTGTGGGCTAAACTCACAAAATTAATCCCTAAACCCTTTAGAGATTAATGTCACACATGTATTTATTTTCTTTTTCTTCTTATTCTTGTATTTGGTTTTTCTTAACACTAGAGAGAATAATGAAGAAGAAGAAAGGTGGCTAGGGTTGCAAATGAAAGTAAGGAAAAAAGAAAACTTTAATTTCCTCTTATACTTAGGGTTTTTTTCTTTTTCAAAACAAACAAACCATTTCCCCTTCCACCATTGTAAAATTCGGCCAAGGCATATAATTTTAATTATTTTTGCAACATCAAATTCAATTACCTTAATGAAAGATATGTTACAAAATTAAAAATGTAATTACCTTTCAAAAAGTGTAACCACCAAAATTAAATTCAAGAGTTATGCAACCTAGCATAACTCACCAAGGGTTTCCAAATTTAATGCAAGAGTTTTGCAACCTAGCATAACTCACCAAGGGTTTCCAAAACCCAAAATTTAGAAATTCCAAATTTGGCCTTATTAAATTATATAATTATTAAATTATATAATATATAATTTAATATTATGCATTCAGTAATTATCATATAATTATTAAAACCATATATTAAATATTAATATATAGTTTCAAGTGTGACAAAATAGTATTATTAATCATATTAATAATATTTTCATTTGTGAGTATATAATTAGACTATCCAATTATATTTAATCTGCTATAGTATATCGAGCTAGCACGGGGACCAAATGGACCTGCGGTTCTGAGCTCCAATAATCTCGAAATATTAATTAAGCTCTTAATTAAATATTCTGAATTATTAACTCCTGATTATTTCACTAAAAACCCAAAGCTGCACTCTAGTATAAATATATATATATATATATAATTATAATGATTTGGTCTATACGATTTTTATTAAAAAGACGTTGTAATTATTTTTAATTATCGGTTCGGTTTGGTACAATTCGGTTTTTTAAATTTTTTCATGTTAATAATAATAAATTAAAAAAATTAATAACATTCACTGAATTTAACATTTTATTAATTTTTTTTATACTGTAACTCTTCTAATAATCACAACTACACCAATAAAAGGGTTTTATAGATATAATCAGCATATAAATTATTTAAAATATAAAGAAAAAATAATAATAATAATAACCAAAGTAAAAAAATTATAAATATTTCATGAAATTAATCATCGCTAAACACTAAATAAATTAAATAATGTAACAAATTTAATTATAAAATAATAACATAATATGATTAGATTTTAAAAAATTCAATAAATTATATTATTCAACTAATTCAGTTCGGTTTGGTTTTTTGGTTAAAAAATTATTCGAATTCAGTTTGGTTTTTCAATTAAAATATCCAACAATTATTTTTGGAAATAAAAAATTTATCACTTCAGTTTGAATTTTTCTAATTCGGTTCAGTTTTTTCAATTTCGAATACATAGAGCTTCTTATGAACTATACTTGAGTGATCATATATAAACTCATTTAGCCTTTGTTTTATTTGCAATGTGGGATTGACCAATTTTCCCTTATTTTTCCATCTCAATGGATGCCATTTGAGAGAAAATTTCTCATTCACCCAAACATTATTTGGAACATATAAATATATGATTTTAAAATTCTCACGAACGAGAATCCGAATCACTCATGATTTCTTACTTTCATTAAGTGAGTCTAATTCAAAATCATGCTTTAAAATAGAAAATCATGCTATTATCCTACATAAATTCAGTACACAAACTTACCATCGGCATCAACTTATATCAACTAATGGTAAGAAGATTCATCAGATTTTGGTTCAATGCCTAATAGATGTTGCCAGTGACCATTTTAAAAGGGTTATGAGAGGTAATGACACATGTTATTCATGTGAATTTAGTTTTAAATGAACGAGTGAATGATGAGGTTATACGTTTGTATATGATATTAGTTGGTTTAACGGCTAAACTTTGATTTGTACAAAAGATTTAGGTTCAGATCTCCTTTGTACCAGTATGATGAGTGGGTTATTCATATTTATGTACTTTTAGCACTTTGAAACAGGACTGATTTGTGGATCATGTCTCTAAGGACGTGGCTTGATAATGTAGGGTTCAAGATTTCATCTTGAGATTTTGGATTCAAATCAGAGAATGCGTTTCTTGTAAGAGCCTGAGATAATTGAGAATTTTATCTGCTCCACTTAAACTCGGAAGAAGTTGTTTGGCGGAGAGATTTCGAACGATTTCAAAAAAAAAAAAAATTAAAAAAAAATTAAAAAAAAAAAAAAAAAAAAGTATTCTGGATCATGTTAATATCAGCTAATATTTATTAAGAACAGTTGCAATATCCCGTCGTATCAATTATTTAGTCTCCTTGCAGTTGCATTATCTTATCTTATTTATTTAGCAACGACTTTAGTGCCCACAAAAATGTCATATGTCAAGATCGGTTGAAGTAAATAATGTTTTTACAACTTAAAAATCAACTCAATTGTTACAATTAAAAACCAACTCAATTGAAAGGTTACAATTTGAAATTACAAGTGTAACATTGAGGATATTATTTTTTATTGTTTTATTTTTTAATTTATAAAAAGTCTTTTATCTTTTATCGGCACCCCGACCCTTATGATACTAAATGCATAGATTGAAATAATAATAATAATAATAATAACAAAAATTTCTGGAAGTTGACTGGAGAGGAGCACTAAGTGTGCTTTAAAGCATGCTCAGAGCATGGGGCAATGGTAGTTGAGAGTTTAGATAGTCATGCCCATGTCCCATCACATGAATGAGGTTAGCTAGTTGTATTGATAAGAGAACATAAACTTGGCCCTTGATCAAACTAAAAAATATAGGAGCTCAAATACAAATATGAGTACTTAAGTTTCACATCTTGCTTTTGCTTACATGGCTCAAACTAGATTTAAATAAATATAACTGCAAAATGATTAAAAATGAGAGAAGGCATTAGCCTAGCTATTTAGGTTCCAATTCCATTGATGGGGTGAAGAGCTTGTTCTCCATCACCCCATAGTCATTCTCATGCTTATGCTCTGACCTATACTTGTATCTATGTGCAGAATACAAGAAAGCAATGAAATTGATCACACTCAAAACTGCAAGCAGCCAGTATAAATAATCAAATCTACCAATATTTATATTCTGAGCTAACCAATTTGGTTTCCCTTTCCCTGGACTTCCTGTAACAGATTTGATGATGCTGTTCAATATAGAAGCTGCAAAGCAACCTAAACCGCCTGCTAAAGCTGAATAAGCTGACCCGATACTCTTCATTGCATCCGGAGCTTCCTCGTAGAGAAATTCAAGTAAGCCTACCATGCAAAATACTTCAGCTATGCCAATTAGGCAATATTGAATCAACAACCAGTAAGCACTTAGGTCTGGCATTGCTGTTAAAAAACTGAATTGATACCCATGTTTTATGGCATAATTTCTTCGGTATCTCTCAAAAATAGCTGCCCATGTTACTGATAAGATTGAAACTGCCAAGCCAATGCCTACTCTCTGAAGCTGAGAAGCACCACGAGGATGGCCAGTAATGCGCCGACATAGAGGAACAAATACGGAGTAATAAAGAGACAGTATAACAAATATGCTGAGGCCTGGAAATACAGGCATGCATGTTACAGGAAGTTTCAGATTACCCATGTGGGTGTTCAAAGTATATGCCTGTTGCACTGAAAGAGTAAGGAACTCTGTTATGATTACACTGAGCATGATTGTGTAAGCTGTTATTGGAATTAGCCTGATTAGTATTTTAACTTCCTCAACTTGAGTTATAGTGCAAAGTTTCCAGGGACTTGGATCAATACCATCTTCCTTCAATTGTAATGCTGCCTTGTCCAAACATCTGCAGACTCAGAACCAAAATGCTCTAATGTTATTTTGTGACTGAACTAGCTAGTTTAAATCGAATAATAGAACGAGAGCTAGCGGTACCTGAAATCATCAGTGTGAGCTAACTTTCCACTACCCTTTATAGCAGAATGTTTACCGGGAACCTCATATAGGCCTATATACTCACTGCCAGAGAAAGCAGCATTTCTCTTCCGAAAGGCGGCAAATAGAACTTGTGCAACTCTTGTCAAGGGGCTGCCTCCTGGCAACCTATGCCTGTATAAAGGAGTACCAATGAAAAACAACATGTTTGATACCCCCATAGCTATGGCCAATGCACCAAAAGCAGATCCCCATCCATGTTCCATTTGAATGTAGACCACCAAAGTGAAGGCCACAATTGCCCCAACAGTGACAGAAAGATAGAAAAAGTTGAAAAATCTATCCAAGTGAGTCTTGTAATCTTTACTCCTTTCATCAAACTGATCAGCCCCAAAAGAAGAGACACATGGCCTTATCCCTGCAGCTCCAAATCCAGTTATATAAAGAACTGTATAGAGGCAAATCATCTGCCATGATTTTGCTGGTTGGCAGTTTCCAAGAAGCAGAGATAGCTGATCACATTGATCTTGATTTGGTGTGAAAATATTCATTGTTGCACATAAGGTTATTCCTGTCAGGCCCTCCAAGAAATTAAGGGGCAATAGAGAGTACTATGTGATCATCATCATTCATTATCAGTTATAAATCAAAGAAAATAAATCAATCAAAATATGATTCATACTGCAAGATAGATTGTTGTGAAAATGGCAATTGTCCAATATCGACCAAGATAAGCATCAGCCAGAAAACCACCAAGCACAGAAGATGCTTGTGATATTCCAAGAAAGTTGTTAACAGCATTGGATGCATCAGCAAAGGATTGATGCATAACATAGAACATAAAGGTCACCATATTCACAGAAAGACCAAAATAAGCCATTCTCTCTGCCATTTCATTCCCTGCATAATTAAACAAACAATCAAATTCAATACACAATACATATATGATCGCTTGTGCAAGTGCATGCAAACAATTAATGCATGGATTAATTTTACCGAAAATGAAGAGAGCAGCAATCCAGCCTCCAGTCTTTGAAAGATCAGCAATAGGTTTTCCATGGACATTAACAGGGGTAGTTCCTCCAGTATAGCCACGGCCAAGAGCCATTCTTCTACTATCAGACTCAATGAAAAACACACTCAGCTTCTTTCCCTGATGGCTTGAAGAATTAGCTGGTGTTTCTTGTAAACTTTCAGGTGACTTGATTTCTTTGCTACCCATTTCTTAACTTCCTGTAAACGATTCGAAACAGCAAACATAAACTACTCTTCTTGAGTATTCATTATATAAATACAAACTGCATGAATTTGTACAAGTAAAAACATTTCTACTTACTTGTACAGCGGAACAAAGATATTGAAGTACAAAGATTGTCAAAAAAAAAATATAGCAAATATATAATATAAGGAAGGTATATTTATAAGGAAGTGATTCAAATCATCATATTTTGGGTACAGTTGTCAAGTAAAGAGAGTCAAGAATGATAATAACGTAGATCCAACCAACACCTTAGGACCCCATGTTTGAACAAAGAACAAAATTGCATTAAATATGGTTACTATTATATGATTAAAATTTAAGACAGCTAACCCTTTAGATGTTTTACGTTTAACTGTCATTGCTGTTCTTGAATGCAAAAGCCAAAGCCCGATCATACATGTTACTTCTTTATTTGTTGATATTTGCATGATAGCTCATGGTTAGTCACCATTTACTGCCACTCTCGAGCAAAATGGTCCAAAATTTATGAAACAAACAAATGGTAGGTCATTGAATTCAAAAGCGAGAAAAACTGTTAAACATCAATTTTTTTTCCTTGCTAGGATTTAATGTTAAGGCTCAGCAATTTATTGCATGCCTTCCCTTTTTCTGCTCTAAACCAACCTAACTATTTTTTAGATCGATCATCTCTTTATTGTCTTTATACAAGTTTTACCAAACTGCTTTTTGGCAGTCAAAATTTATATTCATTAGAGAAATGACATTATTTTGCTATAGCTTTTTGTACTCATTCTAGTTAACCTTATTGAATCCAGTGTTGAGTTAGGTTGTGCTGATATTTATATATTATAGTTATATAGTTAAGATTTAATAACATATAAATTCTTATCCAATAATTATTGTAATGGCCGTAAAATTTTAATTGGGTATTATGGTCTTTACATAAAAATACTTGGTCAAATTTAATCATTTTGTCAGCCTTAACTTTTCAAAATTTTGGACTAAATTGTAAGGATTTTAAAATTTCAAGGTTAATTGTAAATTTTTTTAGACTAAGTGGAGAATTGCTCAATGATCTTTTCCAAGGGGCCGACACATGTCACCATTGAGGGACCGACACGTGTCACAGATGCAGGAACGAAACGTGTCGCCAATGAGACCGACACATGTCACTGATGAGGGGTCCCAATGAGGGGCTGACACAAGTCGCCACATTGCCCATTCTACAAGTGACATGTGGCACCACGTGGCCCAATCAATGGGTGACATGTGGCACCCTTTTTTTGTCTATAATTTAGGCATGCCCCGATTTTTTCTTCCCTCTCTCCTCACACTAATAAAGGCGCCGCTACGGCACGATGGCCATGCTCCGAACCGTCATGTAGCCCTCGACGTCGCTTTTTCAATGGTGTCGGAGGTGAGAACTTCGGAGCCTTGTAGGAGAAGTTACGCCACCCACAATTCATGCCAAAACTGGAGAAAACTGCTCCGTTCGTCGCATTATGGTCACCATTTTTGGACACCTCCGCATTCACGATTCTTGGGGTTCGCGCAATTAAATATTTAATTATGATTTAAATTTATTTATTCATATCACTATGTTGTGTATATGAGAATGATATAAAATGTGTTTTAATATTAGCCATGTTTTTTATAGAATGTGAGGTGGCACGTCGGGTAACACGGTGATAGAAACCACCGTATAATTGATTCCTAGAAAATCCCACGTAATTGAGCGAACTCCAAGAACCGCGAATCATAATTTTATAAGAACAAAACCCCTTCCAATGTCGGATTAAACCCTCGAGGAACCTACCCTTGAAAACCCTCTCTGAGTCATTGAAATAAACCTTGCTTGTAGGAAGACACCATAAATGATGCAACCCCTTTGATAAGTTAGGTGTTCAATTCAATGAATAAAAGAAATTCAATCTCTCACACTATGTACTCATGTAAGTTTGCTTGTTTAAAGTTTGAAATCTAAATTTTATTAATACATAAGACCACCTTATATAATAGGTCTTAGAGAACCTTAATACAAATATGAATATTAAATCCTAATCTAACAAAAACACTCATCACATGCCCCTCATGACTCACACACGTCTAAAGCCCTATTTCCAACCCTCTACTTGTCCACCAAGACAATGAGTCTAACTATCCAACCAAATAACTAAAATAAAAAAAAAATTGTGTTTGGGCATTTAATCAATGGCCCACACACCTAATGTTAAATAAAAATAAACAAATAAACTAAAAAATATAATAAATATCAAGCCCATGTAACTATAACATGCGCAAGCCTCCTAAAGTCTGGGCTTGAATGTTGCCTCTTCAGTTTTAGGCTTGGTCTTCAAATAACTGGGTCAAATGAATATACCTCAGACCTTCTTCAATTAAGCCCATTTGAAATAATTTTGCTCCATTTGGATTGCATGAAGATTCGGCCATGACCTTTTGGACTAAGTCTTGCATTACTTCTTTGATATTCTTAACATGTTGTCTTGTGAATGGCTCATCTAGAATTTGCAATGGATCAATGTATAAATCAAAAGAACTCAAAAATAAGTTTTTTTTGCACTCTTGATTTTATTTTCTTGAATCTCATCACCAAAAGAACTCAATGTATAAATCAGCATTTATACAAGGCAAGTAACCACGAGTATATAGAATATAGTTGAAACGAACAAATAAAATTTTTCCCCAGTATGTAATTTCGGAAGTAATTTTTTGAGTCAATAGAAATTTCAATAAAATACACTCCACGGGCACCCCATTTGCAAATTCCAACCAACCAAATTTAACTAAAAAATTTTCATTGATCCTCCACACTTTGATGCCATATATGTTAGAGACCTTTCATGGTATGACCGCTAGATATTTTGTTGGGTATGGACCGATGCACTCGCTAATCAAGTGTATATCAAGATAGGATCTGTCGTCCTGTATATGTATCATAAGGGGTTTAAGTATCCATGTGAGTAAGTCACGATTCTTAAGACTTTGGCCAAAATCGATCACCTAGGGTTGATCGTATATATCAGAAATGGTGTTCTGATTAGTTGTAAAGAATCATGGATATGTCGACAATATGAGATGTGGCCTCGGAAACTTGACAGTGTAATTTATGTTTCCTAAACACAACTTGGATGGCCTACGACGAAGGGATTGCTAAACATATGTGATGACCTCGACTTGTATAGTTTAGAAAGTTCATTCGTGTTTTTTGTGAATTCAGAGGTGGCTGAATTACGTATATATAAGATAGGCTTATATGACGAACGTGTCTGGACTTAGAGAGTCTCACAATATGAAGTGTACTCATTGAACACTTGGGTAGCCGATGATGTTTGATAATAAATAATATTTTATATTATAATTATCAAACAAAATAATTAAGTGTTATTGGATAACATTAATTATTTATTTTAACCCAATTGGATTAATTAGATTTATCCAAAATCACACAAGGACTTTGTTGTAATTTCATAAATATCTCTACCATTAGAGGATATTTTGATAATTACAAAATATGTAATATTAGGTGTATTTGGTTTGATTTAATTGGATTAAATCAAAGTAGTAAATAATGAACTAATCAATTGGTTAAACTTTGTCTATATTTAATTTGATTAAATCAAAGTGGTAGACAATGGTGATTAGTCACACCTAATTATACGTATTTGAACAAATTGGATTAAGCCCACCTAAAAGTTGATTAGAAGTTTTATCAATTAAAAATTACATATGCTTCACTATAAAAGGCAAGCTTAAGCAAGTTTTTAATCAAGCTTGAGAAATTTAAAGCAATCAAGTATTAAAGATATTAGCCTAAGTAAAAGAAGTGTTTAGAGAAGCTTTGGAAGTTTTCTATATTTTTCAACAAAGAGAAAAAGATTGGATCTTGGAATCAAGCTTGCTGACAAGTTTGATCTTCTCTGAAGCTATATTTTCATTAGTGAGTTGTTATCATTAATGAAGCATATAGTGATGTATTATGTATTGGATACATAATAACATAGCTTGAAGTTGAAATTAGACTAATGAATTGTGTACGGATGCTTTGGAAGCATAAATGCTTAAGATCGGGTCAAAATGTTTATATTGGAGGGGTCCCGCAACCACCCCAACATAATGGTATCAGAGCAGGTCTTAACCACACATCACATGTTCCATATTTGACATGTATATGAATCTATGCCTCTGTAATTTTAATTTAATTATGTATAAGTCATGTTGGATATGCATTGCATGTTTTAAATTAAAATTTTTATTTTGACCCAAGCATGTTAATGACTTGATTGTCATAAATCTCCCGTGATTAGGTGATTACTTTATTTTAAGAAATAGTATTAATAATATTGGAGCATTAGTGGAAGGTTTGTCTTGTCAATACGGAGATGAATGAGTTCTTATTACTTATATCCAATACCGTCATTATTGTGAGGGTATAAGTGGTCGGAACTTGGGTTGTTTTAGTAAAATATTCGATGTAGCGTGATGAGTTGATGTAGTCACCCAATACTGTCATTATTGTGAGAGTGTACTTACGAAGTGCATTAGTGCACATTGATAAGTATTCACCTGGAACGTGTCTTAATCCAATACCATCATTATTATGAAGATAAGAAACAGTTCAGGACCAAACTTAGGGGTCACATAAATGTGATTGACCTTTGAGGTCAACCTAATGAGTTTATGAAGTCCAAGACCGTTCTTATTTTGACGCTGGAGTAAATGTCATATGATCAACTTCCTACTATGAAATTTGATTATCAAAATTTTATTTTTCCTTTAAGGGAGATTACGGAATTACGTAAAGTAGTGAGAGGGCACTAATAGATTTAAAATTCATAATCGCATTAATGTTTATATTGAAATGAAAATATTCTGCTAGTGTTTAATTAATGTCTTGTAGATGCCTGCTATAAATCCATTAGCGCGACTTTTGGATTCCAATAAACTAAAAGGATCCGAGATCTACTTTGAGTGGGAAATGAACATCTGTTTTGCCTTGGAGTCAAAATGATTGAGGTATGTTATGCTCTATCCAATGTCTGTCGAAATTATTCCTTATTTGCTCTGATAGTCCAAGAAATATACTAAATACTTGGAGCATTATGAGGGCACTCAAAGAGTTGTTCTAAGAAAATTAAAAATTTGATATATATATATATATGAGATCTAAGGAATTGTTTCACCCTATGCTCAATGTTGAATAAGTGGTTAACATTCATATTTTGAACATGATTAACTAGATTTGATATTTGGAACGACAGGATATTATAACAGATGAGAAGCTAGGCCAAAATCTGATTTTGTCTTCTTTACCCGGTACATATGCTGGCTTTTTTATACATTTGATGCAAGCCAAAATATGAAGAGCTTCACAACATGTTATGTTTGGCAGAATATGATTTGAAGAAAGGGAATCCCACTGTGTACCTCCATTGTAGAGCAAGCTCTTCTTAGACTTCTAGGAAGTCTAAAAAGATTAAAATGGAAAATAAGAAGAATTTTTTAAAGTCAAAAAGTCATTGCATGATGAAAGGAATTTCGATAGCAAATAGATGAATTGGAGGAATCCCGAGGGACAAACAATTAAATGAGACAAAGTCTGACAGTACCTCCACAGAAGAAACGTTACAACTTCTGCACTCCTACAAGTCGAGGAACAATCATATAGTTAAGGATCATTTGCATACATATATACAAATATACATGCATGCATACATATTGATATAATTTCTTTTGTAGGAAATTTGAATAAATGACAGCCTCCAAGAAGTGGAGCAAGACACAGAACGCTCAGTGGAAGTCAAAAGTTAAAGCCTACAAGACATGGAGCACCCGAAAGTCAGAAGGATAACATACTGAAGGTGAGGTCCTCTTAAGAAAATAATATTGATGGAATACTTCGAGAATAAAATAGCTTCGAGAATGAAGTAAAACTTTGAGGAAAATGATAAGAATCAGACAACTTCGAGAATGAAGACAACTCTGAGAATGGATACAAACTTCATAAATGAGGATAAGATAACAACCAACTCTGAGAATGAGGGTACAAACCTCGAGAATGAGGATAAAAGAGCCGATGATTCCAAGAATAGAATATGACCATGAGAATGAGAGAAAGACCGCAAATAATTTCGAGAATGGGATGCAAACTTCAGGAATGAGGTTGAAATATCACAAAAAAATATGTGAACCTCGGGAATGAGGACGAATATGAGATAGCTTCAAGAATGAAGTAGAACCTCGAGAATGAGGATGAACATGAGATAGCTTCGGGAATTGGGAGGAACGTGAGATGGCTTTAAGAGTGAAGTGTAACCTCGAGAATGAGGATAAACATAGGATAAATTCGTGAATGAAGTAGAACCTCAAGAATGAGGACAAACAACATAAAGTTTTAGGAACGAGGTGAAACTTTAGGAATGAGGATGAACATCAGATAGCTTCAGGAATGAAGTGGAACCTTGAGAATGAGGATGAACATGATATAGCTTTAAGAATGAAGTAAGACTTCAGGAATAAATATAAGCATGAGATAACCCCAAGAATGGGGTAGAGCCTCAAGAATGAGGATATACATCAAATAGCTCCATGAATGGGGAAGATATTCATGATGAACATCCAACGACTCCACGATTGGAGTAAAACTTCGAGAATGAGGACAAATAACATAAAGATTTAGGAATGAAGTGAAACATCATGAATGAAGATGAACATCATATTCCTCCAAGGATTGGGTACAAACTTCAAGAATGAGGTTGAAGTGTCACATATTTCTCCAAGAATGGGGTACAAACATTAAGAATGAGGTTGAAATGCCACAGATTGCTCCGAGAATAGGGTAAATACTTCTAGAATAGGTTGAAGCGTCATAAATTGCTCCGACAATGGGATATAGACTTAGGAATGAGGCGAAAGCGTCATAAACAGTTCCAAAAATGGAGTAAAACTTAGGGAATATGGTAAAACATCAGATAGCTCCGGGAAATGGGTATTTTCAGAAATAGAGTTAAAGCATCAGGAACAAAAAAGACAACAAATAGCTCCGAGAATCGTGTAAAATGAAGACATAGAGATCGCATGATCTCAAAATTGATCGAGGAATCAGAGATCGAGGCATCTCACAACCAATTGAGGCATCGGAGGACCGAGGTCCAACAATGATAATTGCAATGATCGAAACATCTCACAACTGGTCGAGGCATTGAAGGACTGAGGTCCAAAAACTATGACAACAAAGATCGAGGCATCTCAAACCAATCGAAGCATCGGAGGCCCGTGGGTCTATCAACCATCTCAATCGGGAATGAAGCTCGTGTTGGGGTCAGGCGCAGCGGAAGAGCGCGGTTCAGGTGAAATCATAACTTTAAAAATTTTTAAACTTACATAATAAATTATTCAATATCCAATATGAATAATTCATTCGTATTTCACATAAACATATTATTCGATATCAAATAACTACATAATTAATTTAGATAACATCGCGAAATTTTTACGAAAATATTTTTTTCCATAAAATAGCATAAAACACATTTTTGACCGAACCGACCAACCAATACACATGAGGGCTGCCCAGGTCAGCCTCAATAGTACTTGGGTAGTTCGTGGGCTGTCCGGACAGTGACCAATTCAATGTTTGGGCAGCTGTTACCCGGTAAGCCCGAAACTCACCCGGTAAGGTCATTTTTCACCAATTTCGCGTATTTTCACTCCGAAATAATTTCCGACGATTATTCCAATGCCCAATACACATCTAATATATTTTTCATCAAAATTTTTTCAGAATTTCCAGATCTGATCTGGATGTAAAAATAATCATTTTTCATGCTTTAAATCTAGTTTTCTCAACATTAATCATATTAATATTTACTCTAATCAAAGCCACCACCAATGAAGAACTCAAGAACAATTCTAGGTATTATTAGAGTGGTCATAACACTCTATAATGACAATCAAGTCGTCAAATGACCAAAAGTGTGCTTATTAACCATTAACAAACTCACTTTAATTATCATACATGCATATATCCTTTTATCATGCTTTCAAGAATCTCAACACAAAATCAAGAGAGTGAAAAATAAACTTACATCATATGTTGAGCTAAGGAATCATAGGAACAATTTCCAATTTAAAGAAAAGAAGAAATTCCCTTTAATTTCAAGTTTTCTTTGAAATTTCCTTTTAGCCTTTGATTTTTCTCTTAACTCTCCAACTTTTGTATTCTTGAAATGCTTAACCTCATTTTGCAAATGAAAAATGAAACCCTTTTATATCTCCCAGCCTTAGCCGAAAATATGGTTAGAAAAAAGAAAAAGATATTTTATTTTTTCTAATCAAATTAAAGAAGCAAAATTTCTTTTTAACACCTATTTTTTTTAAGTTACAAATTTTATTCCAAAAAAGAAATGTACAAATGTACAAGGGGCATCCCCCAGGAAGAGCTATCAAGCTCAACAAAATATAAATCCACAAAGGTCGAGATTAGAAGACCAAAAAAGTCCCAAGGGAACAAACAACATCAGTAATCATGGAAAGAAATAAAATGCTCACTCGTGCAACTTTAGCCATAAAGACGAAGGATTTTAAGCGCAGATCCAAGCAACATAGTATTGGACAATTATGACCCATAGCGTCACTATTTGTAAAAGACATTGTGTTTTTGTACAAATTAATTATGTAGCAATAGAAATTGCCTTTTATCATTTCGTAATTAGATTACTTAAATGTGTGAATGATGAAAGTCCTTATGATTAGTTCCGAATTGAGATGATATGAGACAGTATCAATCCACGACGGTTTAATCATTAAATATCCCTAGTCGTAGTATTATCGAGACTGGACATCGATAATGCGGAATAGATTAGTATCGCACTTGTGCGTGTTATGGAAGCGTAACAGCATAGTTCTCATATATTTAAGTATTGGATACTTATGCAAGTGTGGTAGGAGGTTGTGTTTTACCGATGGTACGGAAAACAGCTTCGCTCTGGATATACCCCACGGAATCCCATTGGTAGTATGACTATGTGTCTATGGGAGTCCGTATCAGGGTAGATGTATTTGGTATTAACCTGAGACTTGCATCGCTAGTACTTGCGACAATCAATACGCTTTGGTTTTGGTCGTCCAGGACTTTAACAGGTTCTGTGTATGCCTCTTCTGGGTTTATTGAGAATCGTAGTGTATTGGGTGTGATGTCAAGACGGAAGTATCACTTCAGTCAAATGGAGATGATGGTCACGCAGAGATACAGAACTGGTCTCTAAAAGGTTGCAACCATCGGGATAATATGACTAGGTCATGATTATCCGATAATAAAGAGACTAGTTGCTAGTGATCCGATATATGCTTCGTACGGGGCAGACACTAATCCAGCCTCAGGCCTTGCATGTGACATCCGATACTGGGTCACGAGATACGCAATACTACGTATACTACGCCTGACATATATTATATATTCCATTAAGAATATTTCTGGAGAATTGGGTAGGCATGGCGCTTTGCTAGAAGCCAACCTTGTCTCGTAAATCGGTAAGAACGTAGTACAAGGTACGTACGTGTTCGGATAGTCCGACGACCGGATTTACTGCCAACATATCCAGGGATCTCTTGGGTCGCTTCCCGAAGATTCACCGATGATGTATGATTCGAACTTTATTAATCTGGGATTAATAGCGGAGAGACTTTATCTGGGATAAAGTACTATTTGAAGAGAGATAATGATTAATTTGGAATTAATCGATAAAATAATATATTTGATATATTATACGAAATTGGATTTCGACGCGGAATTAAAATTGGATTTTAATTCGGGCTAACGAATTGATTTAGAATTAATTCGCAAGCGACGTGAATAGTAATTTTGCTAGGCATGATTATTTAATTAAATTTGATTTAATTACGACGCAACGGAAAACTCGTTAATTCAGAATTAACGAAACCGAGCCCGGAATGTGTTTGCGACGCCACTCCGATTTTGAATCAAGTGCGGCTGCAAGTCACATCACTCGTCACTTTAGTGATAGATGTCAAGTCACTTTTTTGGTGAGTGACATGCAGTCACTATTGATGATGTTGGTTGGTGTGGGCATTTAATGCCATTTTGGAGCCAAAATTGGCTTTGACTTTTTGGAAAGGATATACCAATTTTTGGTAATTGATTTCATTATGTTTTTAGAAAACAAATTGAAAACAAAAGAAACTCTCTCTACCAAAATCTTGCCATTGCCGTGAGCTCTCCAAGGTGAAGGAGGAATTGTTTTTCTTTTATCTTTTGCTAGCACAAACAAGGAATCAATACAAGGTGTTAGGGAAACCAATCTAAGAGCTCGGGATCCATTTGAAGCTTGGAGCTTGTAGAACATCATCAACAAAATCCACATTGGCTGAGAGCTTCTAGCAATGAGGAAAAGTTTTTTGTTGATCATCACATCCAAAGCCGTTCAATGTAAGTGTGTTTTCGCCACTCTTCTTTGCATATTCATTCTATTTCTTTGCTTAATATGATCTTGGGATTAACCTAGAAACCCAACACATAGACCCCCAACCAATCCAGCCATAAGTAAACCGAAAGCGCACAAAAAACCAGCCCACATATACAGCAACACAAACAAACCAGGTAGCCCATACCTTTCCCACAAGACTATTCATGAAAATGCACCAACTTATAACTGTCCACTTGTAATAATTGCCTACAGCATGCACGATAATAGCTGTTGTAGACACTGCATTTTGCATGAGCCTGATGATGAGTCACGTATGAAGGCATAACCTGAAAAGTTACGGAAATTGCGAAAAACGAATGCCGGAAGGAAGGAAAACCTTTAAAATTAGCACTTCACTAGATTCGAACTGACTAGCTAGCCTCAGATTCACTCAGTCAATTTCTGTTTCAAACACCTGCAACTAGCTCATTACCCTGCAACCCACACAATCAGCCCAAAGCCTATGTAACCCACCATGCACACACCCATAGGCCCATGAAAACATCCAATGCACGCCCAATACTTCCCAAATAGAGAAAAACACATGCAATTCACATGTCAAAACTCCCTCATTAACACCTTTCAATTTAGTGAGATTTTCGGGATCTCATCCAATTTAACAAGATTTGGGATATTCTCATCACCAAATATATGAGATTGTATCTCAAAAAAATATATTCCCCAAATAAATGTGATTTATTTTCCTATTTGGAGATCCCTTCAAGACATTATAAATTAGGGACCAAATCATCACAATAGAGGAAGCTTTTGGATGGCAAACACAAAAAAAAAAAAAAACCCTCTTATTCTGGTTCTTTGGGTGTGAACAACAAACAATAAAAGACCCTAGGCCTTTTCTTCTCCAGTCACCGGAACCAGAATAACTTCAGCCCCAAAACCACCAAAAATAGCAGCCCAAAAACACCAAAAAACAGCAACCAGAACCAGCGTGAAAACAGCAGCCAAAATAACCCAAAACAGCAGCCAAAATAACCCAAAAACATCAGCCAAAATAACCCAAAAACAGCAGCCAAAAAAACCAAAATAGCAGCCAAAAATAACTAAAAACATTAGCCAAAAACAGTCAAAAAACAACCAAAATAGCAGCCAAAAAACAACCAAAAATAGCAATCAGTGAAATAGTAAAAACAGCAACCAGCGAAACAGCAAAAATAGTAACCAGAAGACAGCAAAAATAGTAACCAGAAAATAGCAAAAATAGTAACCAGTGAAACAAAAAAAACAGCAACCAGAAACAGCAAAATAACAACCAGAAAATAGTAAAACGGCAAGCAGAAATAGTGAAACAGAAAGCAGAAACAACGAACCAGTGATCATTCCGGCAACGGCCTAACGCACTTCCAAGAAAGCAACTTAAAAGGTAAGACCTGAGGGCATCATTTACTATATTTATTTTATAATTTCGGACGCTACATGTCTGGCTGGACGTGAAATACGTCCAGCCGAGTATGCGAAGTCCTACATCAAAGACGACCAAATTTCTGGTCGCATTCTTTTATTTATTTGGCATTTTGATATTTATTTTATTATTTTATCTATTTAGTGCTATCCTTATTTATTTATTTATTTACTTTCATCGTTATTTTATTATTTCGCATTTATTTTGTTGTTTATCTTTTCATCGTTATTTTATTATTTTGCCATTTTATTTTATTTATTCATGTTGGTGATTATCCGCATATGCATGGTTATATTTTTTTATGTCCGTTTACATTACATTAATGATTATGCATGTTATTATCCCTTGCGGTATATCGGATGGAAACCCAGACATAAATTCCATAGCCAAATCTGAATGGACGGTAGTGCGATCTGTACTTGGGATACAACTCCACGTACCACTCGGGAAATATTCATATATGCGTGATTAACCCCTTTTTGTTTGCTATTTATTTATCGACGCTTTTCCCGCTTATCTTTGTTTATTATAGTTTTCGTTACCTCATCTTGTACTTCTTAATTTAATATGCCTTTTTTGAACTATGTTATTGTTGGTATTATTTTGATTGGGTATGTTATTATGTCTTTATTCGCTTTTTCGCATGAATTGCATTAAAACTTGGCCATACCATTGTGTGAACCCGTCCATTATACTGACATAAGTAAAAGACCATTCCAAACCCAACGGTTTGAGGTCTTCCCTTGCGAGGGGTGAGTGCGGCCTTAAATCTTTTCCCAGTTCACGCTGGGTGGCGACTCCTTTATTCTCCGAATTAGTCCCTCGTGGGCTAATCCGTACTCTCTACGGGATACGGGCCCAACGGTGTCGTGGTCGCCGAACATCATAGGCATAGCGGTAAACCCCGCTTCACTTCTACATATGGCGACTCCACTGGGGATAGAGAATCGGCCCCGAAACAACACCTTGTAGTGTCCGTGGCTTTGGCTTTAGTTACCCAAGTCTCATATATTTTGCATACCCTTCTTACTCTGATGGTGTCATGTATCGTGAAGTCGCTTTCACTCAAGGAGACGGATCGTTATGTGATGATAACCATCACTCATTGGCACGTACCCTAGGGTATAAAAAAGTCGCGCTCACTTGGTCGCTCGAACCCTTGAGTGGGGAGACCTAGTTGTGAGCAACCCTTCGCCGACGGGAGCCTTTATCCATACCCTTATAAGTCCACATATGAACTATAGTTATATGTCCTATAGAAGCTACCTCTATGCTTGTGTTTGGGACCATTATCATTTGGATCCATTTGGGCCTCTCGTCATAGGATACAAACTTGTTGGGCCACTTAAACTGGGACGAGTTTGTATCTTATGATGATTGGGCCAAAAGTTTTCAAAATGATGATGGGCCACCTTGTGTTTGAGCCCCCTATCATTTGAAGTTGTTTAGCCACCTTATCGCAAAAGTGTAAACATGTTGGGCCTTTTCAACTGGGACAAGTTTGCACCTCGTGATAATCTGATTGAACGCATTAAAATGATAACGGGCTAACTTGTATGAAAACCATGATGGGCTTAGAAGGTCCAAACATGATCCGAATATGCCAAATGCATGAGTCCGATCTCCGCACTTGCTTTCATCTAGGAAGGGTATGCCTTGTTATGGCATATTTGTATACTTTTGGATATCTCCAAGTCCATCCCCACAACCGTGATTACCGAGGGTACAATTCATCGTTTCTAGACAATGGCACGATCTCAATAATAGGCTTAGTCAATATTGTAAATAGGCGGTCTTTGTCTTTTACCGATGGAAAGGGACTGAATTAGCCAAGGTTCACCCATGTAGCGTAGGAGAGAACGATTTTGTGTACCCCATATTAGTGCTTAAAATAAGCCATACCTAGGACAGAAATGGACTTACCACGAGTGTGGGAGGAATAAAGTCGGAAGGATATATGATGTTTTGATAACCACATACATCACATGCATCCCATGCATCATGTTAACCTCTTTGTCTTAAAAGCCATCATAGATATCCGTTGGGTTTGAGAAGAATGAAGACTTGTCAAAAGAGGTTAGCAAACATGGATGCGTCAGGTAATGAAGATTCCCGCATGGATCAATTGGAGTCTAACATCATCAAAATTACTGAGCAACTATAAGCTTTGACTAACGCTATGGCCAGTCTGACAGTGCCCCGCACAATGGGAACAGAAAACAATGAGAATGGAAGGCGTGAGGAGCCCCCGAATAGGGTGAACGAAGAAATTCCTATTTTTGATTATGACATGGCTGAGTATGCCGCGGGAAGGATAGCCGGGTCTCAGGCAGAATTACAAATCTCAGAGAACAAATAGAGTCAGTTACTCGCAAGATGAAGGGAAAACATGAAGATCTATGATGCGATGACTTTCGAAGAACAGATGTCTCCTCAGTTTAAGATGTCTGACATGGCCAAGTTCAATGGGAACAGAGATCCTATGGTCCATCTCCGACAATATGTTTCAGTGATGAGTGCAGTGGGTTTGTCAAAGCGCCAGGTGCAGAAGATGTTTGAGATTTCACTGGAAGGGGCGCCTGTAGTATGGTATCATGGCTTAGAGAAAAAGGTCAGAGATGACTGGGGGGCATTAGCAGAGGCCTTTCTGAACCAATATGTCACGGACATGGAGATAAACTTGTCGCTCCATGACCTAGAAAACACCAAAAAGAAGTCGGAAGAGACCTTCAAAGATTATGTGGATCGCTGGAGAAGCCAGCTCTTGAAGATGCAGACACGGCCTTCGGAGAAGGACCAAATTAAGATGATCATTAAGGGAACTGAGCCCTTCATTTATAACAAGATGAGAAGGATGACCTCCATGATTAGTGACTCTCGACAGTTAAGAGAAACTGTCATGGATATCGAGGAAGAGGAAGCCGAGAAACAGAAAATTTTACGGCTATAATAGAAAGACCATTGGGGGGCCTTTAGCCAAAAAAAATTATTTGATTTTAGTCCTTAATAGTTAAGCATAAGTCCAATGATGAAATTGTTTGCTTTAGGGTGAAATCTTAGAAACGATAAGTTCTTGATGTACTTTTATCTGATACTTTGAGTAGTTGATCTATGTTAGACTCATAAGCACTTAATTATAGGTTTTTAGCAGTGAAAACCTGAGTAGTTGGTAAAGTGACTAGTTGAAGAAATTGCAGGTCGATGAATGACTATTTGCTTAGATGTATATCCTGATTTTCTTGTTTTATGATGTGTGGTATGGTTGAAAAAAAAAAGTCTATAAAGGAAAAAAATAAACCACCTATAACCGATAAGCGTGAAGCTACCCATGGGCGAGTATTATGACCACCATGAGGAGAAATGCTACCTTAAAGGGTAGGTGTGTTGAAAAAAAAATACCAAAGAAAAAAGAAAATCATACCATATTGAGCAGAGAAAAAGCAATTGCAGAGCATAATTGCGATATCTAGGTTGGTTTGACCCATCGATCCCAATTTTTGAAACGAAATCATTGAGTTGGCTTACCTGGGAACCAAGCTGTAAATGAACCTTTGCACACACACACTGTGAGTCTGGCTTAGATGATTTATTCAAAGACTTGGATTTGAGTTGCATTTAGTGTTTTGAAGGTTCTCTGGTTTCATTATTGGGTATTCTTTAAGGACAATAATATGTGCAACTATTGGGATTATTTCATAGCCCATAATATAGTATGTCGATACGGAATGCCACATCACATAGTGATGGATAATGGAGTCCAATTTCAGGGAGAATGAACATTTAGAAACCTGAGAATCGGAAGACATGATCCCAAAAGGATGAAGTCGCTTTCAAAAAGGCGCAATCGACCTTGACCTAGTGCGGGTAGCGGAGTGCAGAAAACTAAACTAGGTCTGAGGGCGACCAGTTTACCACCCCGCGAATAAGGGACACAACGGGACCTTGAGCTATGAGACCAAAGAGAACTGAGCAATCACCAGAGTAGAATTGACAGAGGAAACTGTAAGCTGGCCAAGGGGGCGACCAAAGATTTCCTAAAAGAGTGAAGAAAACCCTATAGCGCAAAGAATGCCTAACCAAGGATGACATCAAGCCAATAGGACAAAGAAAACCCATCGGAATAGGGAATGCATCCATACATACATGCATACATATCGCATACACATAATTTTTATTTTATGTTCGCAGGCTTTGAAAGAAAAAGAAAATCTGCGAGGACGAGCAACTCCTCGGGAATGAGGATGAGCATGGGGCGAAGTGCCTCACCACTGATGAGTGATAAATGTATCACTATTTCTCACTCATTTGACCTGATATTTTGTATAGTTTCTTGAGTTTTGTGAATATTTTGATGTGTTTTGTGTTATTTTGTAGATAAATAAAGTTTCAAGACATTCTGGAGGTGATTTGGGGCCAAAACAGTGAAAACGGAAGCAAAATGACAAAATTGTAAATTTGCGCGTCACAACGGGTAGGCTGCGTCGCGATGCCTAACGTGTGCCGCACCATGCTAACGTGCGTCGGGGACACATGTCAGAATCAAAGAAGTTTGACTTTGCTAACGTGCGCCGGACTTTGCTAACGTGCACCGTGCCACATGTCAACATCACAATCGATCTACTAAAATGTGTCGTGACACGTGTCATCATCCTATGGTGTCGACAATCACCATCGCCACGTTTTGACACGTGTCATCCCACGTGTCAGCCACGTCATCATCCACGTTAGCAGAAGATCGAGTCAACGTGCCATGTCACCACCACGTCATCATCAGCCAATCACGAAGTGCCATGTGTCGCAATCCTACGGTGCCGACAATCACTTTCGCCACGTGTCACCACGTCATCAGCCACGTCATCATCATCCAATCATGAAGTGCCACGTGTCGCAATCCTACGGTTCCGACAATCACTCTCGCCACGTGTTGCCACGTCATCGCCACATCAGCGCCACGTCAGCACAATTATTGAGTCCTTTATCTGAAATGCCATGTGGCAGATAAGAATCTGAAGCCGACAAATCAGCGCTTGACACGTCAGCGCGTCGCAACACAAGAAGAAACTTGCACGTCGCGACGCGTAAGGGTTATTGACGCCTATAAATAGAGCTTGAAATTTCAGTTTCAGATGTACCTTCCTCTTTAAATTCTCTTATGTAAATAGAGAGTTTTCTATCTAGTTTATTTTAATTTCAGTTTTGTAATTAATTTTGATGTTCTGTAATTGTAATAATAATTTACTTTCTTTACTTTTACAATTTTTACTATTCAACCATGATGAGGTAACTTCTCCTTGCTAGGGTCAAAGGTAATTCTTTTACTATTGCTATTTAGATTAATCTCCCTTAATTATAATATATTCACTATTTAAAATTTGACTTAATAAGGATACCGCTATATTGGTCGGTTGGTAATTCATTTTAAACTGGTTTAAACCTGACTAAGCAAGGATACCGCCAGATTGGTCGGTTGGTAATTAATTTTCTTACCGCTTATATGGCAGGTTGTAGGCACTGCATTTTTACACATAAGTCCCTATGATGAGTCTCATTTTGGAGACACTACCTTTTAAGTCACGGAGGTCACGGAAAACGGACATCGGAAGGGGAATTCAGAATAACAAGGTTCACTGTTTTCGTTGGTGCTACGTTCGTGTATACGTTCGAACGTCAAACAGATTGCGGCGTTCGTGCTGCGTTCGATGATGCTTTCGAACGGTGTCGGTAATTCTGGTTTTGCTGCTAGACTCACATTAAGCCCAATTCGCCCAAACCTTGGCCCACACGCCCAAGCCCACTTAAAACACATATTTAATACATGGTGGAATCAAAACAAATCTAAAAATCACATACCAAATTAAATAAAATACTTACACAAATTAAAGAAATTGCATGCCTAATTAAAATCAATCAACAAACTAAATGCCTAATCTAAACCAATCAAATATAATCATACCAAGTTAAAATCAATCAACCATATATATTCCCAACATAAAATATTGTATGCCTAATCAACATAACTAAATATTCAACCTCCCTAATCCAAGCCAATCAAATCCCTTGCTTTCCTTGTCCAACACCAAATCATATCCCTTTTTAAATACACAAATCCCTTTCCTTGTCAAGCCTAACCCTTTGCCTATAAAAAGAACCATTCACCACCTTCTCAACCTAGCTAGCTCATTCACATAGAAACACCCAAGCTCATAGACACAACTCTCCCTCACTCTCAATAACAAAAAGATCACAAACCAAAGAACCCTCATCGCCTTGACCAAAACATCCCGAACAACCCCTTCACCTCACCGAAAAACACATCCCAAACAGCCCTAAACACACACATAAAACAGCCCCCGAACCACACCATAACACCACTGAAAATAACACCCAAAACAGTAGCCAAAACATCCCAAAAAGTAACTAATACAGCAGCAAAACAGTAGCAGCGCAGCGAATTGGAGTCAAAACAGCAGCAAAAGACGGAGGACGACGACCTAAAACAGTAAGACAACGAACGAGAGCAGTGAACCAGTGAACCGGAAGAGTTACGGAGCTTTACCCCTTTCGATCTTCGTGAAACGCGAGTCCGAGAGACGACTTAAAAGGTTAGACCTAAAGGCACTTTTTCATTAGTTTATATTCGTTTCTTTTATTATTGAATTGTATTCACATGAGAGTCGTTTATGAATGCGTGTTGTGGGTATTGGATGAATGGAAGAGTGTTGTCTCTTTTGGTATATAGGATGGAAACCCAGACGTAAATTCCGTAGTCGAATCCGAATGGACGGTAGTGCGGTCTGTACTTGGGACACAACTCCACGTTCCACTTGAGTAAACGGCACCTTCTCTTGTTTTGTGTTGCTTTGGTTTACTTAATTCTTGTCATTTAAATTCTGCATGTTGTTTATTCCTGTATGATACGATCTAGTGCATGGGCTTAGTAAGTGCGATGAAAGGTTCCCTAATTGGAGGGTTAAAATCCTTCACCACGATGCTCTGCCGCACCGATTGATGTGTGTTCGGTTGAATGCGAAATACGTTCAATTGACATACTTAGTTTGATATGATTGTCTTTATTTTCGTATGTATGATTCAACCGAGTGCATGGGCTTAGTAAGTGCAATGTGAGATCCCCTATGGGGAGAGGCTAAAGCCCTTTACCACGAGACTTTGCCGCGCCGGTTGATGTGTGTTCGGTTGGATACAAGATACGTTCAATCGGGCACACTATGTTTAGTATTGTTCCTTTTCATTCTATATATGCATGATTCAGTCGAGCGCATGGGCTTAGTACGTTGGTCTAAAGGTCCTCTCTTTGAGAGATCAAGAGCCCCAAAAGGCCACCTTTACGGCAGTACTTCGTCGCGCCCCTTTATTTTGTCGTTTATGTATTTCGTCCCATTTCATGCATCAGATCTGTTCCCGTTTGAACGCGTTTACGAACGCAACTCGAACGCGCATGTCTTTTGCCTTGTCATGCATCAGGTCTTATTTCTGTTCGAACGCGTTCACGAACGCCATACGAATGTGAGCATTCTGTTTCATTTCCGTTCGAACGCGTTATCAAACGCCATACGAACGCGAACCTTCTGTTTACCGTTCGAACGCGTTTACGAACGCTACACGAACGCACACGCACCTTCTTAGTTTCATAATGTATCGGGTCTGGTTCCGTTCGAACGCGTTCTCGGACGCTATACGAACGCGAACCTTATGTTTACCGTTCGAACGCGTTTACGAACGCTACAGAACGCGAACCAACCCACTGAACTGAGTCTGTCTTATCATATTATGCATAATTGCCTCTTGGTTGATCTTTCTTGTGTTATATAGCCAACCGTATTATTTGTATTCCTGCATTTATCTATTCCATGTGTTCTTGGGATTGTATCAAGCATGATTAGGCTGTTAGCAGGTTATTTGGTTAATAGGTTCATGAGATAGTACTCAAGCAGATTAGGTTGTTCTTAGTTTTTCATATCATAGGATTGAAATATATTCATGAGATAGTACTCAAGCATGCTTAGGTTGTTCTTAGTTTTCCATATCATAGTATTGAAATATGTTCATGAGATAGTACTCAAGCATGATTAGGTTGTTCTTAGTTTTCCATATCATAGGATTGAATATGTTCATGAGATTGCCATGTGATGTTGCATGTTGTGATGAACTTGTTGATGTATGTACATGAATCTAGAAACATGATATTTTTTGGAAATAAATGTTACTTAAGCTTAATTAAATTATTACATAAATCCTTTCATTACAAGTGACATGAGTAAGGGACCATTCCGACCCAAACGGTTTGAGGTCTTCCCTTGCGAGGGGTGAGTGCGGCCTTAAATCTTTGTCCCGGTTCACACCGGGTGGCGACTCCATGTTATTTCGTACTTCCCAACTAGTGCCGCGAGCCTAGGAACCGTCGCCCAGTTCTGTTGTCCACAGTCTGGCGACTCCACTGGGGATAGAGAATTGGCCCCGAAATATTGACTTGTGATGTTTGGATTTATGTTTTAATTGACCGTGTCTATAGTGGATAAAGTGAGGGTTTAATCAAAGGCATTTTGAGGCTAGGTAATGGTTTGGTGTCTTCCTTCATTCACTACCTTTCTAGAAGGAAAAGCTGTGAAGGCACCTAGATAGCCATCTCTCGTAGCCTATTGTGATGGACTAATTTGGAGGACTCGTTGTTTATTCCTGACAACAAGCGATAAGAGCCTAAGAGGCTTGGGTATTTAAGTGAGCCTCGCTCCACTTCCCTCTGGGGGATCTACAACGGGAAATCCATTTGACAGTCCGTCACACACCATAGCTCATTGGCACGTACCTTAGTGTATAAAAAAGGGTGCGCCCACTTGGTTGCTCGAACCCTTGAGTGGGGAGACCTAGTTGTGGGCCATCCTTCGCCAGTGAGAGCCTTTGTCTATACTCTTACTAACCCACCCATAGACCGGGTTGGCTAAGTAACAATTATTTCCTTGGATATGTGCTTGTGGACCATCCTCATTTGGATGCAGTTGGACTATTGTCAGAAATGCGGGCTTGCTGGGCCATTTAAACTGGGGCAAGTTCGTACCTTATGACTATTAGGCCCAAATCTTCTGAAATGTTGATGGGCCATACTGTAGAAATTATTACGTTTGCATTATCTTCATTATATGTTTGTGTTTAGGAACATATCATTTGGATACGGTTGGACTTCTTGCCATGAGATGTGAACTTGTTGGGCCATTTAAACTGGGACGAGTTCACTCCTATGACAGTTAGCCCAAAGCTTTCTGAAATGATGATGGGCCGATTTGTGTGAGAATTTTAATGAGTTGATATATTCCTTGTATCATATGCATCTCATGCACCCCATGCATACATACATCATGTTAACCCTTGTGTTCTGAAAGCCATCATAGATACATGTTGGTTAGGGAAGAGGACAGACTTGTCAAAAGACCAAGCAGCCACCAAGAGTACTGGCAGAAGACCTAGCCCAACGGGATAGGAAACCCAATCATGCATGCATGTATACACGTAACGTATTTGCATCCTTTTTGTGTTTGTTCTGTTTTGTAATAACAGGTTTCAAAAGAAAAAAAAAAGAAAGCGTCAAAAGACAAACCAATCAGGAACATCGACAGTACTGTATCAGTCTGGGGGCGAGGCCCGTATCAGTATCAGTCTTGGGGCGAGGCCCATATCAGCAGTATCAGTCTTGGGGCGAGGCCCATATCAGTATCAGTCTTGGGGCGAGGCCCATATCAGTATCAGTCTGGGGGCGAGGCCCATATCAGCTGTATCAATCTAGGGTGAGGCCCATATCAGTAGCAGTTAGGGCCGAGGCCCACTTCAGTATCAGCTTTGCCGGGTATGGCATTCTGGGGCCGAGGCCCACTTCAGTATCAGCTTTGGCTGGGTATGGCATTCTAGGGGCAAGGCCCATATTACATCAGATCAGCATTGCCGGGTATGGCATTCCGGGGGTGAGGCCGCATTACATCAGATCAGCATTGCCCGGGTATTGCATTCTGGGGGCGAAGCCCGCATCATATCAGATCAGTTTCTGCCGAGAATGGCACTCCGAGAATGGAGATACAATCCAAGAATGGAAGCACGGTCGGGAATGGACCACCATACAGTAAACAGTCAAGAATGAACAAGCCAAGAATGACACTCCGAGAATGGAGATATAGTCCGGGAATGGACAGCTCGAGAATGAGCACGCCAAGAATGACACTCCGAGAATGGAGATATAGTCCGGGAATGGACAGCTCGAGAATGAGCACGCCGAGAATGGCACTCCGAGAATGGAGATATAGTCCGGGAATGGACAGCTCGAGAATGAGCACGCCAAGAATGACACTCCGAGAATGGAGATATAGTCCGGGAATGGACAGCTCGAGAATGAGCACAAGTCGAGAATGACAAGTCCGAGAATGGAACAAAGTTCAAGAATGAACGAAGAATGGTAATCCGAGAATGGAGCACAGTTCGAGAATGCACAAGTCGAGAATGACAAATCCGAGAATGGAGATATAGGCCGGGAATGGCACTCCAAGAATGGAAGCACGGTTCGGGAATGAACCACCTTACAGTAACGGTTCGGGAATGAACCACCTCACGATAACAGTTCAGGAATGAACAACTTACAGTACAGTTCGGGCACAAATCCCACAGTTAACACAGTCAGGGAACAAAGCCCAGGGGAATAAAAGCCTCATATCAGTATAGTTTGAGAACAAAGCTCAAGGGGAAGAAAGCCTCATGCCAGTTCAGTTCGGGAATAAAGCCCACACTCAGTGCAGTTCAGGAAGAAAGCCTACATTCAGTTCAGTTCAGGAAGAAGGCCTGCATTCAATACAGTTCAAGAACAAAGCCACACAGTCAGCTCAGATCAGAGAACAAAGCTCGGGAGGAATAAAGCCTCATGTCAGTATAGTTGAGAACAAAGCTCAAGGGGAAGAAAGCCTCATGTCAACACAGTTCGGGAACAAAGCTCGGGAGGAATAAAGCCTCATCTCAACAGTTCTGGAACAAGCTCGGAGGAATAAAGCCTCATCTCAACACAGTTCGGAACAAAGCTCGGAGGAATAAAGCCTTATCTCAACAATTCGGAAATAAAGCTCGAGGAATAAAGCCTCATCTACACAGTTCGGGAATAAAGCCCACACTCAGTGCAGTTCGGGAATAAAGCCCACATTCAATATAATTCAGGAAGAAAGCCTACGTCCAGTAAACTCGGGAATAAAGCCCACATTCAGTACAATTCAGGAAAAAAGCCTGCATTCAGCTCAGTACGGAAATAAAGCCTCATCTCAACACAGTTCGGGAACAAAGCTCGGAGGAATAAAGCCTCACCTCAGCAGTTCGGGAATAAAGCTCGGGAGGATAAAGCCTCATCTTAACACAGTTTCGAGACTGAACAAGCCGGGAATGGCACTCCAAAATGGAAACACGGTTCGGGAATGGACCACATCACAACACGGTTCGGGAATGAACAGGGGTCGCAGCACTCACCACCCAAATCAACTCAACACATGGTAAGTCAAGTGGCAGCTGGCGAGCCAGGTAAGCAGAAATGCATTGCATAACTTTGATAGGATTGTCACTGTTGCACATTACACAAGTCCCATCAAAGTGGGGGCGACTGTAGGCACTGCATTTTTACACATAAGTCCCTATGATGAGTCTCATTTTGGAGACACTACCTTTTAAGTCACGGAGGTCACGGAAACGGACATCGGAAGGGGAATTCAGAATAAACAAGGTTCACTGTTTTCGTTGGTGCTACGTTCGTGTATACGTTCGAACGTCAAACAGATTGCGGGCGTTCGTGCTGCGTTCGATGATGCGTTCGAACGGTGTCGGTAATTCTGGTTTTGCTGCTAGCCTCACATTAAGCCCAATTCGCCCAAACCTTGGCCCACACGCCCAAGCCCACTTAAAACACATATTTAACACATGGTGGAATCAAAACAAATCTAAAAATCACATACCAAATTAAATAAAATACTTACACAAATTAAAGAAATTGCATGCCTAATTAAAATCAATCAACAAACTAAATGCCTAATCTAAACCAATCAAATATAATCATACCAAGTTAAAATCAATCAACCAATATATTATTCCCAAACATAAAATATTGTATGCCTAATCAACATAAACTAAATATTCACCTCCCTAATCCAAGCCAATCAAATCCCTTGCTTTCCTTGTCCAACACCAAATCATACCCTTTTAAATACACAAATCCTTTCCTTGTCAAGCCTAACCCTTTTGCCTATAAAAAGAACCCTTCACCAACCTTCTCAACCCTAGCTAGCTCATTCACATAAGAAACCCCAAGCTCATAGACACAACTCTCCCTCACTCTCAATAACAAAAAGATCACAAACCAAAGAACCCTCATCGCCTTGACCAAAACACATCCCGAACAACCCCTTCACCTCACCGAAAAACACATCCCAAACAGCCCTAAACACACACATAAAACACCCCCCGAACCACACCATAACACCACTGAAAAACACCCCAAAACAGTAGCCAAAACATCCCAAAAACAGTAACTAATACAGCAGCAAAACAGTAGCAGCGGCAGTGAATCGGAGTCAAAACAGCAGCAAAAGACGGAGGACGACGACCTAAAACAGTAAGACAACGAACGAGAGTAGTGAACCAGTGAACCGAAAGAGTTGCGGAGCTTTACCCCTTCCGATCTTCGTGAAACGCGAGTCCGAGAGACGACTTAAAAGGTTAGACCTGAGGGCACTTTTTCATTAGTTTATATTCGTTTCTTTTATTATTGAATTGTATTCACATGAGAGTCGTTTATGAATGCGTGTTGTGGGTATTGGATGAATGGAAGAGTGTTGTCTCTTGTGGTATATAGGATGGAAACCCAGACGTAAATTCCGTAGCCGAATCCGAATGGACGGTAGTGCGGTCTGTACTTGGGACACAACTCCATGTACCACTTGAGTAAACGGCACCTTCTCTTGTTTTGTGTTGCTTTGGTTTACTTAATTCTTGTCATTTAAATTCAGCATGTTGTTTATTCCTGTATGATACGATCGAGTGCATGGGCTTAGTAAGTGCGATGAAAGGTTCCCTAATTGGAGGGTTAAAATCCTTCACCACGATGCTCTGCCGCACCGATTGATGTGTGTTCGGTTGAATGCGAAATACGTTCAATCGGACATACTTAGTTTGATATGATTGTCTTTATTTTCGTATGTATGATTCAACCGAGTGCATGGGCTAGTAAGTGCAATGTGAGATCCCCTATGGGGAGGGGCTAAAGCCCTTTACCACGAGACTTTGCCGCGCCGGTTGATGTGTGTTCGGTTGGATACAAGATAAGTTCAATCGGGCACACTATGTTTAGTATTGTTGCTTTTCATTCTATGTATGCATGATTCAGTCGAGCGCATGGGCTTAGTACGTTGGTCTAAAGGTCCTCTCTTTGAGAGATCAAGAGCCCCAAAAGGCCACCTTTACGGCAGTACTTCGCCGCGCCCCTTTATTTTGTCGTTTATGTATTGCGTCCATTTCATGCATCAGATCTGTTCCCGTTCGAACGCATTTACGAACGCAACTCGAACGCGCATGTATTTTTGCCTTGTCATGCATCAGGTCTTATTTCTGTTCGAACGCGTTCACGAACGCCATACGAACGTGAGCATTCTGTTTCATTTCCGTTCGAACGCGTTATCAAACGCCATACGAACGTGAACCTTCTGTTTACCGTTCGAACACGTTTTACGAACGCTACACGAACGCACACGCACCTTCTTAGTTTCATAATGTATCGGGTCTGGTTCCGTTCGAATGCGTTCTCGGACGCTATACGAACGCGAAACTTCTGTTTACCGTTCGAACGCGTTTACGAACGCTACACAACACGAACGCGAACCCACTGAACTGAGTCCTGTCTTATCATATTCATGCATAATTGCCTCTTGGTTGATCTTTCTTGTGTTATATAGCCAACCGTATTATTTGTATTCCTGCATTTATCTATTCCATGTGTTCTTGGGATTGTATTCAAGCATGATTAGGCTGTTACCAGTTATTTGGTTAATAGGTTCATGAGAAGTACTCAAGCATGATTAGGTTGTTCTTAGTTTTCCATATCATAGGATTGAAATATGTTCATGGAATAGTACTCAAGCATGATTAGGTTGTTCTTAGTTTTCCATATCATAGGATTGAAATAGTGTTCATGAGATAGTACTCAAGCATGATTAGGTTGTTCTTAGTTTTCCATATCATAGGATTGAAATATGTTCATGAGATAGTACTCAAGCATGATTAGGTTGTTCTTAGTTTTCCATATCATAGGATTGAAATATGTTCATGAGATTGCCATGTGATGTTGCATGTTGTGATGAACTTGTTGATGTATGTACATGAATCTAGAAGCATGATATTTTTGGAAATAAATGTTACTTAAGCTTAATTAAATTATTACATAAATCCTTTCATTACAAGTGACATGAGTAAGGGACCATTCCGAACCCAACGGTTTGAGGTCTTCCCTTGCGAGGGGTGAGTGCGCCTTAAATCTTTGTCCCGGTTCACACCGGTGGCGACTCCATGTTATTTCGTACTTCCCAACTAGTGCCGCGAGCCTAGGAACGGCGTCGCCCAGGTCCTGTTTCCACACAGGTTTATTTTGGTTCCGCCTTTATGGCTGGTTGGACTTAATTTGACTTAATCAGGTTACCGCCTATATGGCTGGTTGGTAATATCATCACAAGTTAATATATTATATTAAGGAAGATATCTAAATTAGTAGTAGTAAAAGTATATCATTTACCTTAGGATTTTATTTTATTGTATTTTACTTTTCAGTATTTATTTTACCACCGCATTTACTTTTCAGCATTGTAATTTATGTCTTTTATTTTTAAGTTTTTACTCGCCCTAGTTATTTGTCATAACTAAGTTAGTTATCTAGGGTTGTGATGAATTCTAATATCACACGGTTTATAAGGGGTTATTTTGTAGTTTGGGTAATTTAAAGGTTTACTTATTAAGTCTTAAGCTTAATGCGTCTTGTCACTGGCCATTAATAAGATTTATCTGGTAAATCTAAAATAAACTTGACAAATGAATTTTAGGTTTCAGCCTTAGACTTAATAGCTCACGATCTCCTTGAGGATAGATAACATTTTAATAGATTTCCTTACAGGATAACATATACATGTCGGGCGTGGGTAGCCATAATTGGAACTTAACCTTAATGAATCCAGGTAATTTGGTGACATAGACATATGGTTCAATTGGGTTATACTGGGTATTTGCGTCTACCATCGACAGAGGCTTTCGCATAATTTCTGTTCCAGGTTAGTAAACCGATTTATTACACAAACATGAAATAACCACTTCATCATTAAAAGATATTAGAAGATTCACAACCCTAGATAGTTTGCTAATATTGAATTTTCTTAAACCTACTTTCGTGCAATTTTATTTACTTGCTTTTTAATTTAAAATTATCACCATTTCAAATCATTAATCAACCTGTTAGATACTAGTAATCATTTGACCTCATAAAATTAATAGATTAGGTATTAAGTCCTCGTGGGATCGATACTTTTTATACTACTTGAACGATACGTACGCTTGCGTTATACGTGTGTGATTACACACCGGTCAAGTTTTTGACGCCGTTGCCGGGGACTTATTTATCTTTCACTATTAGTTTTGAGGTTAGATATGCTACTTGTATCTAATTTTTCTTTTTACTTATTATTTTTGTTTTCTTGTGTTTCAGGTTCTCAGAAACTTCATGAGACGAACCAGAAGCTTTGAACTCAGACCGTCTGACCCGGAAATTGAAAGAACCATCAGACAGTTGAGAAGGGAAATGTGAGAGGGCCAAAAAGCTTTAGTCAACATGGAACCTGAACCTCTGGAATTTGCACCACCAATACCCATTCGAGATAGAATCATTCTGGTGGTCGACGGCTTCATTTTCTGTATTGTACTTCCTCCTTTACCAGCAAATGCGTGTGACATCAAAACATGCATTCAGATGATTCAGCGGTAAGTGCAATTTTGGGGAAAAGCAACTGAAGATCCTAATACCCACATCAGCAACTTTCTAGAAGTTTGTGGCACTTTCAATTATAACCGAGAAGCTGAAGAAGCAATGAGACTGCGGGTTTTTCCATACTCCTTGAAAGACAGAGCTAAAGCTTGGCTACATTCACTACTAGCAGGTTCCATCACAACTTGAAACACTTTAGCCACCAAATTTCTTACAAAGTACTTTCCACCAGCCAGAACTGGAAAGCTGGGAATGACATCACATCCTTTGTACAATAAGACTCGGAAACTCTCTACGAAGCTTGGGAAAGGTACAAAGATTTTCTCCGGAAATGTCTTCACCATGAGATTCCAAAATGGCTTCAAGTCCAAACTTTATATATTGGAATTTCTGGACTGATGAGAACCACAATCGATGCTGCTGCTGGAGGAGCTTTGATGGTAAAAGGAGAAGATCAAGCCTGAGACCTAATCGAAGAAATGGCCAACAATAATTCCTTGTGGCCAACAGAAAGGAGCATGATCCAAAAATTTGCATGAATTATGAAAGTGGAGCCAATCTGGATCAGATATGTAAATTTATGGAGACTCTTACCACTGGATCCACAAGTTCACCATATGGAGGAGCACCAGAACCAAACCAACTTGAAGTGACGGTGAATTATGTCAACAATTTCAACAGACAGGGGAACAATCCATATTCCAACACCTACAACCCAGGGTGGAGGAATCATCCGAATTTTTCATGGAGCAACAATTCAGGGTAAAAGAACAATCCACCACCTGGATTCCAGCAACAGAACAAAGGCCAGTAACATGCAAATGAACCAGGAATAGCAGAAGTGTTGGCTCAGTTAAAAAAGTACGATGCTATGTTTCAGAGCCAATCTACTTCCATCAAAGCACTGGAGAATAAAATTGGACAACTGGCTAATGCTCAGAGTTACAGACCGCCAGGTAATCTTCCCAGCAACATAGAACCATATCCAAGGAACCGAGGGAATGACAATGCCAAGCCGTCACCTTGAAAAGCGGTACTGAAATCAACAAAGATGTTGGAATCAAGGCAACAATTGAGGAATTTCCAAAAGATGCAGTTCCACAGATTGAGGAAAAAGAAGAAAAAGAAGAAAGAAAAAGATCAGATCATTCCACCTCCACCTTTTCTTCAGCGTCTTCAGAAAAACAAATTGGACAAGCAATTTGCTCGATTCCTGAAGGTGTTCAAAAAGCTGTATATCAACATTCCATTTGCAAAAGCTTTGGAAGAAATGCCCAACTATGTAAAATTCATGAAAAACATTCTTTCACGAAAATGGAGATTGGGAGATTACGAGAAAGTAGCATTGACGGAAAAATGCAGTGCCATCATTCAGAGGAAACTTCCCCCAAAGTTGAAAGATCCTGGCAGTTTCACTGTCCCATGCACCATTGAAGAACATTATATCGGTAAGGCTTTATGTGAGTTAGGTGCAAGTGTTAATTTGATGTCTTTTTTCTATTTACAAGAAACTGTAAATTGGCGAAACAATGCCCACCTCAGTCTCACTACAATTTGCTGGTCAAATGCTTGCATTTCCAAGAGTTGTTGTTAAAGATGTGCTGGTCAAAGTGGAAAAACTCATTCTTCCAGCAGATTTCATTATCCTTGACATGGAAGAAGACAAAGATGTATCTATCATCCTTGGAAGACCATTCTTGGCGACAAGACGAACTGTGATTGATGTACAAAAAGGAGAACTAACTATGAAAGTTCAGGACCAAGAAGTTACTTTCAATGTTTTCAAAGCCATGAAATTCCCGAGTGATAAAAAGGAAGAAGAATGTTTCAGAATTGATGTTGTTGATAGTATCGTTCAAGATACTGATACAACCCCCACAGACAAACTTGAAGATTGCATCACCAACATGACTAACAGCGAGCTAGATGCTGAAATCCTGGAATGTATCAACTACCTTGACAAACCATTTCGATTCAAATTGACACCACAAGTGGAAAGCCTGGAACTGCCAAAGAAATATCGAATCAAGTCTTCGATTGAAGAACCACCACAGTTGGAGCTGAAGTTACTTCCGAGCCATCTCAGGTATGCATTTCTTGGAAACTCTTCTGAATTACCTGTTATTATTTCTTCTTCACTAACAATGGAGCAGGAAGAAAAGTTACTGAGAGTGTTAAGAGAACACAAAAGAGCCATTGGCTGGACTATAGCAGACATTCGAGCCATTAGTCCATCATTTTTTATGCACAAGATCCTGATGAACGATGAGTACAAACCCATAGTGGAGCATCAACAGAGACTCAATCCAATCATGAAGGAAGTCGTGAAGAAAGAAATCATCAAATAGTTAGATGTTGGCATCATTTACCCCATCTTAGACAGCACTTGGGTGAGTCCTATGCAGTGTGTGCCAAAGAAAGGAGGAATCATTATAGTCACAAATAAAAAGAACGAGCTAATTCCAACAAGAACAGTGACTTGATGGAGAGTATGCATGGACTACCGAAAGCTAACAAAGCCACGAGGAAGGACCATTTTTCGCTGCCATTCATTGATCAAATGCTGGAAAGATTGGTTGGACATGATTTCTATTGCTTTCTGGATGGATATTCAGGGTACAATCAAATTACTATCACCCAGAAGATCAGGAGAAAACCACTTTTACATGTCCATATGGTACTTTTGCTTTCCGCAGGGTGCCATTTGGATTATGTAATGCCCATGCTACGTTTCAGCGTTGCATGATGGCCATCTTCTCAGATATGCTGAAGTAGAGTATGGAGGTATTCATGGATGATTTTTCTGTGTTTGGAGACTCTTTTGACCACTGCTTGTAAAATTTGGAACAGATGTTACAAAGATGTGAAGATATCAACCTGGTACTCAACTGGGAGAAATGCCACTTCATGGTGCAGGAAGGTATTGTTCTTGGACACCAGATCTCACAAAAGGGAATCATGGTAGACAAAGTAAAGATCGAAACAATAGAGAAATTACCTCCACCAACATCAGTCAAAGGGATTCAGAGCTTTCTCGGACATGTAGGTTTTTACAGGAGATTTATCAAAGACTTTTCCAAGATTGCTAAACCACTGTGCAATCTTCTGGAGAATGATGTGCCTTTCAACTTCACCAAAGAATGCCAGGAAGCTTTTGAGATCTTAAAATAGAAGCTGATTTCTGCTCCCATCATTGTAGCACCAGATTGGACCCTTCCATTTGAAGTGATGTGTGATTCTAGTGATTTTGCTGTAGGTGCAGTTTTGGGAAAATGGAAAGCAAAGATTTTCAACACCATTTAATACTCCAGCAGAACTTTGAATGAAGCTCAACTCAACTACACAACCACCGAAAAGGAGTTGCTCGCAGTTGTGTACATTTTTGACAAATTTCACTTCTATCTGCTGGGTCCCAAAGTAGTGGTCTACATAGATCATTCAGCAATCAAATACTTGATCACAAAGAAAGATGCCAAACCCAGATTGATCTGTTGGATACTTCTTCTGCAAGAATTTGACATGGAGATCAGAGACAGGAAAGAGACAGAGAACCAAATGGCAGATCATTTATCGAGGCTTGAGAATGGAGAAACAGCTGGCAAAGAACTAACAATGAAAGAAAAGTTTCCAGATGAACAGCTGTTTGCCATGAAACAGCAAGATGTCCCTTGGTATGCTGACTATGTCAACTACATAGTTTCTGGAAAATGGCCGTTGGAATGGACAACTCAGCAACGAAATAAGTTCTTCAAATAAGTCAACCATTATGTCTGGGATGAGCCGTACCTATTCAAACGCTGTGCTGATCAATTACGGAGGCGTTGTGTTCCACAGGAGGAAGTCAACAGTGTTTTGCAGCACTATCATTCATCACCATATGGCGGACACTTCAGCGGGAATAAAACTACAACAAAAGTCCTACAATAAGGTTTGTTCTGGCCTACTCTTTTTAAAGATGCTTACTTGTTTGCTCTTCAATGTGACATGTGTCAGGGAACGGGGAATATTTCGAGGAGAAATGAAGGACCATTGCAAAACATTCTAGAAGTGGAGATATTCGATGTGTGGGGTATAGATTATATAGGACCCTTTGTTCCATCATTCAGAAACCTGTACATCCTGGTTGCTGTAGACTACGTCTCCAAATAGGTCGAAGAAATTGCACTGTCATCCAATGATTCAAAAGTGGTGATCAAATTCCTAAAAAGGAACATTTTCACTCGGTTCGGAACACCTCGGGAAATTATCAGTGATGGTGGCTCACATTTCTGCAACATATACTTTGATGCACTCCTATCCAAATACGGAGTTACTCACAAGGTTGCCACTGCTTATCATCCACAGTCAAATGGATAGGTTGAAGTTTCAAATAGAACAATCAAAAGAATCTTGGAAATAACCATCAGATCAACAAGAAGGGACTGGTCTACAAAATTAGATGATGCATTATGGGCTTATCGGACAGCTTACAAGACACTCATTGGTATGTCCCCATATCGATTGGTGTTTGGGAAAGCATGTCATCTGCCAGTTGAGCTTGAACACAAGGCGTACTGGGCACTGAAGAAGTTTAATCTTGATTCACAAGCTGTAGAAGAGAAACGACTTCACCAACTCAACGAATTGGAGGAGTTTCATCTACAAGCTTATGAGAATGCCAGATTATACAAAGAAAAGACCAAGAAATGGCATGACCAAAAAATAGTGCATAGACAGTTGGAACCAAGGCAGCAGGTGTTGTTGTACAACTCAAGGTTGAAACTTTTCCCTAGAAAGTTGAAATCAAGGTGGTCAGGTCCTTTTGTGATCACTCAGGTTTTTCCATATGGAGCTGTTGAGTTATTGGATCCCAAAACCAACGAAACATTCAAGGTTAACAGTCAGCGTGTCAAGCACTACTGGGGAGAATCGTTTGAGCGGCAAAAGGAAAGTGTCACACTTTCAGATCCAGTCTAACGTTCGAGAAGTCACGTCTAGCTGACGACATTAAACTTAGCACTCGCAGGGAGGCAACCCATGCAATTTGTGTATATATTGTGATTTGGTGTGATTTCATTTTGTATGTTTAGTTTTCGCAGGTTAATTCATTTCAGGATGGAAGAAGCTCTCGTAAATCTTCACAAGCAATTTCCTTCTCTCCCTCAAAAATCTCTGATGAAAGTTTACAAAGCTCGCCTGGAACGGATGAGACTACTAACAATCCATGGTATTCCTATTGACATTCGTTGGGTAATCGAAGCACGGGTCTGATTAGCAGGTAAGTATTCTGATTCTTGTAATTTTTATTTGCCCGGTTTTGGAAAAAGCACATATGCAAAGAAACGTAGTGATAAGCAAATGGGTGTTTGTTACAAATGTGTACGCTGGAATTGCAATACTTGTTGTCGTTATTTAGGAATGGTGTCTGATAATCGCGAAGACAAAATTAAATTCATTAGGGATGGCTTAAGTAAGGAGTCTGTAGATGATATATCTTCAACTCTTGAGACGCATCCCAGTGGATATGTTCATATAGCCATTCGAAAATTACATACACAATTCCAAAAAGAAAGACAATAGTTAAGTCTCGGGAATCTGACTCAAAAAGACCTTGTTTGCCAATTTATAAGAAAATTAGATGGGAAGCTTGTCCCTGACGCATAGACGTCAATCAAGCCGCTACATTTCTTGTACATATTATATTTCTTTGTCTTTTCCTAATAATTGTGATTTGTTTTGTTGTTTTCTTTTATTTTCTCCGACAAGATCCAGACCCTTTTTACTATCACGATTTATTTTACTGTTAATTAATAATTGTTATTTGGCAGGTACAAGTGCTATTATTTTACTCACCATTTTCAGGTGTTATAAATTCAACTCATCATTGTACTTTTGAAGACATCCAGAGTAAAACATGGAAGCCACTTCAAGAAGACGAGTTGAAAACATCTGTGTGTTTTACGGTACTAGTGTTGGTGTTAAGCCACAATACGTAGAAGCAGCACAGGAATTGGGTCGAATCTTAGCTGCAAGGAATATGCACTTAGTATATGGCGGAGGCAATCTTGGACTTATGGGGATCGTTTCAAAAGCTGTACAGGAGGGAGGCAGTCACGTTTTGGGAATCATCCCAAAACCCTTGGCAGAAGCAAATCTTATTAGACCATCAAACGGAGAGGAACTGATCGTGCCAGGTATGTCTGAACGATTGGTAGAAATGATTAATTGTGCTTATGCTTGTACTGCTTTGCCAGGTGGCTTAGGTACATTGGAAGAAATTTTTGCAGTGTTATCTTGGGTGAACCTGAACATACACCAGAAATCGCTTGGATTGTACAACGTTTAAGGATTTTATGATTTTCTTTGTGTGTTTCTTGATGATGCCCGGAGAAATGGGTTCGTGTCAAAACCTTTAAAAGAACTCATCTTCATTGCCAGAACTACTCTGAATCTAATTGACCAATCTTAGCCTATGAACCACAAATTGACCCTATCATTTCAAAGATAAATTGGTCTGAGGACGATCGTGGTAAGAGGCGTCGGATTAATCTGGATCTTAACCTTTAACTTTTCGTGTAGAATTTCAGTTAACCAGATACTATCTTCTAAACTCTTCTTCTACTGTATAAGACTTTGGGGACAATGTCTCATTTAGGTTTGGGGGAGGGAATTAGTTGATCAGTATCTTGTTTTTAGTTGTGTGTTGTTTTTATTTTTAGTCCAAAATTTTTCGAAAAATACAAAAAAATTGAAAAATTTTCAAAAAATTACAAAAATATTTTGCGTTTTTGTTTTTATTTTGACTAAAAAGGTGAAATTGGTAAGAGATAGATGTGTAAGGAGTTCCCATTCCTGAGACGTATCTCAAACCTATTTCGGAACAAGTTAATTTTTGTTTATTTCCTTTTGAATTATTTAATTTGTAAATTCTCCATAAAATTAACTAAAATGGATTTTCATATGCTCAGTTGGCAGGTATTATCAACATGCATGGTAACATACGGACATAAGCTGTAATTGAAAAGTTTGTAATATTCAGTGCTCTAGTTTAATTGGAGGAAGCATCTCAAAAAGCAATGGAGTAAAAAAAATCAGAAAAATTATTCCATTACTACAAAAAGGTGTGAATTCTGATAAAACTTTAGGACAAAAATATTACTCTCTTATCAACTGCACTTGTGCCTGTTGTGGGCAAAAATGAGTTGTTTAATATTTTGTTGGCTGTGTATATGGAGAATGGTAAATATAATCAGAGAATTTACTTATTCGGTAATTTAGAAAGAAAGATAACAACTAGTGACTTGGAGTAGAAGTTTCACCTGATTAGTCACTAACTTCTTTATTCTCTTTTCTCTTATCTTTTTGCTTTTGAATGCATTAGTTTCACTACCTTTTTACTTTTGTAAAATGCTTGTGGGTATCATTGTTGTAAACCCTCACGAGACTACAACTCGTCAACTAGGGACACCTAGGGGTTTAAAGGCTTGTTGCATACGCTAAATGCAACCGTGATACCTACGAAAGTGGCTTAGTTAAATTTTATTTTAAAGATGTTTATGTTATTTTATTCTATGTTTTGCACGAGGACTACCAAAATGTTAGGTTTGGGGGTGTGATGAGTGATAAATGTATCACTATTTCTCACTCATTTGACCTAATATTTTGTATAGTTTCTTGAGTTTTGTGAATATTTTGATGTGTTTTGTGTTATTTTGTAGATAAATAAAGTTTCAGGACATTCTGAAGGTGATTTGGGGCCAAAACAGTGAAAAAGGAAGCAAAAGGGAAAAATTGTAAATTTACGCGTCGCGATGCCTAATGTGCGCCGCACCATGATAACGTGCGCCGGGGACACATGTTAGAATCTGAGAAGTTTGACTTTGCTAACTTGTGCCGGACTTTACTAACGTGCGCCGTGCCACGTGTCAACATCACACCCGATCTGCTAACGTGCGTCGTGACATGTGTCATCATCCTATGGTGCCGACAATCGCCATCGCTACGTGAAGACCGAGTCAACGTGCCACGTTATCATCAGCCAATCACGAATTCCCACGTGTCGCAATCCTACGGTGCCGACAATCACTTTCGCCACGTGTCGCCACGTCATCATCAGCCAATCACGAAGTGCCATGTGTCACAATCCTATGATGTCGACAATCACTCTCGCCACGTGTTGCCACGCCATCGCCACGTCAGCACAATTATTGAGTCATTTATCCGAAATACCACGTGGTAGATAAGAATCTGAAGCCGACGAATCAGCGCTTGACACGTTAGCGTGTCGCGACGCAAAAAGAAACTTGCGCGTCGCGACGTGTAGAGCTTATTGACGCTTATAAATAGAGCTCGAAATTTCAGTTTCAGATGTACCTTCCTCTCTGAATTATCTGATATAAATAGGGAGTTTTCTGTCTAATTTATTTTAATTTCAGTTTTGTAATTAATTTTAATTACGTTCTGTAATAGTAATAGTAATTTACTTTCTTCACTTTTACAGTTTTTACTATTCAACCATGAGGAGGTAACTTCCCCCTGCTAGGGTGAAAGGTAATTCTTTTACTTTTGCTATTTAGATTAATCTCCCTTAATTATAATATATTCATTATTTAAAATTTGACATAATAAGGATACCGCTATATTGGTCGGTTGGTAATTCATTTTAAACTGGTTTAAACCTGACTAAGCAAGGATACCGCTAGATTGGTCGGTTGGTAATTAAATTTTCTTACCGCTTATATGGCAGGTTTATTTTGGTTCCGCCTTTATGGCTGGTTGGACTTAATTTGACTTAATCAGGTTATCGCCTATATGGATGGTTGGTAATATCATCACAAGTTAATATATTATATCAAGGGAAATATCTAAATTAGTAGTAGTAAAAGTAGATCATTTTACCTTAGCATTTTATTTTATTGTAATTTTACTTTTCAGTATTTATTTTACCGCATTTACTTTTCAGCATTGTAATTTATGTATTTTATTTTTAAGTTTTTACTCGCCCTAGTTATGTTTCATAACTAAGTTAGTTATCTATGGTTGTGATGAATTCTAATATCACCGGTTTATAAGGGGTTATTTTGTAGTTTGGGTAATTTAAAGGTTTACTTATTAAGTCTTAAGCTTAATACGTCTTGCAACTGGCCATTAATAAGATTGATCTAGTAAATCTAAAATAAACTTGGCAAAGGAATTTTAGGTTTCAGCCTTAGACTTAATAGCTCACGATCTTCCTTGAGGATAGATAACCATTTAATATATTTCCTTACAGGATAGACATATACATGTCGGGCGTGGGTAGCCATAATTGGAACTTAACCTTAATGAATCCAGGTAATTTGGTTGACATAGACATATGGTTCAATTGGGTTATACTGGGTATTTGCGTCTAACCATCGACAGAGGCTTTCGCATAATTTCGTGTTCCAGGTTACTAAACCGATTTATTACACAAACATGAAATAACCACTTCATCTTTTAAAAGATATTAGAAAGATTCACAACCCTAGATAGTTTCCTAATATTGAATTTTCTTAAACCTACTTTCGTGCAATTTTATTTACTTGTTTTTAAATTTAAAATCATCACCATTTCAAATCAATCAATCAACCTGTTAGATACTAGTAATCATTTGACATCATAAAATTAATAGATTAGGTATTAAGTCCTCGTGGGATCGATACTTTTTATACTACTTGAACAATATATGCGCTTGTGTTATACACGTGTTATTACGCACCGGTCAACCACCATTGTCAACAGTTTGGGAATGAAGCCCAAAGATCGAAGTATCTCACACTAGGAATGATTCAGGAATGAACCATCTCACACTTGGAATGGATTCGGGAATGAATGCTAGAGATTGAAGCATCTCACACTAGGAATGGTTCGAGAATGAACCATCTCACCCATTCAATTCGGGAATGAATCTCAGAGGTCGAAGCGCCTCAGAGATCGAAGCATCTCACACCCAGCACGATTCTGGAATGAAGCCCAGAGGTCGAAACACCTCGCCATCAGTTCAGGAATAAATCCCCGAGGTCAAAGCGCCTCAGAGATTGAAGCATCTCACACCCAGCACGGTTCAGGAATGAATCTTAGAGGTCGAAGCACCTCACCGTCAGGTTGGGAATGAAGCCCAAAGATCAAAGAATCTCACATCCATGATGGTTCGGGAATGAAGCCCAGAGGTCGAAACACCTCGCCGTTAGTTCAGGAATAAATCCCAGAGTTCGAAGCGCCTCAGAGATCGAAGCATCTCACACCTAGGATTGTTTGGGATTGAAGCCCAAAGGTCGAAGCACCTTGCCATCAACTCAACTTAGTTCGGGAATAAAGCCTAGAGATCTAAGCATCTCACACCCAGGATGGTTCGGGAATGAAGCCCAGAGGTCGAAGCACCTCGCCATCAACTCAGCACAGTTCGGGAATAAAGCCCAGAGATCGAAGCATCTCACACCTAGCATGGTTCGAGAATAAAGCTCAGGGGTCGAAGCACCTCACCATCAACTCAGCACGGTTCGGGAATAAAGCCCAGAGATCGAAGCATCTCACACCCAGCATGGTTCAGGAATAAAGCCCAAGGGTTGAAGCACTTCATCATCAACTCAGCACAGTTCGGGAATAAAGCCCAGAGATCGAAGCATCTCACACCCAGCATGGTTTGGGAATGAAGCCCATGGGTCGAAGCACCTCGCCATCAACTCAACACAGTTCAGGAAAAAAGCCCATAGATCAAAGCATCTCACACCCAGCATGGTTCGGGAATAAAGCCCAGGGGTTGAAGCACTTCGCCATCAACTTAGCATAGTTCGGGAATAAAGCCCAGGGATCGAAGCATCTCACACTTAGCATAGTTTAGGAATAAATCCCAGGGGTCGAAGCACTTCGCCATCAACTCAGTTCGGGAATAAAGCCCATAGATCAAAGCATCTCACGTCCGGCATGGTTCGGGAATAAAGCCCAGGGTTCGAAGCACCTCGCCATCAACTCAACACAGTTCGGGAATAAAGCCCAGAGATCGAAGCATCTCACACCCAGCATGGTTCGGGAATAAAGCCCATGGGTCAAAGCACCTCGCCATGAACTCAACTCAGTTCAGGAAGAAATCCTAGAAATTGAAGCATCTCACAAAAGTAGCGAAAAAACAGGTAAGTTCGGCAACGGCCAATGAACCAGGTAAGCAAAAATGCGTGCATGACTTTGATAGGGTTGTCATTGTCACACACTGCACAAGCCCCATCAAAGTGGGGGCGACTGTAGACACTGTATTTTTGCATAAGCCTGATAATGAGCCTCGTATGGAGGCACTACCTGAAAAGTTACGGAAGTTGCAAAAAACGAATGCCGGAAGGAAGGAAAACCTCCAAAATTAGCACATCACTGGATTCGAAATCACTAGCCAGCCTCAGATTCGCTCAGTCAGTTTCTGTTTCAAACACATGCAACTGACCCATTACCCTACAACCCACACAATCGGCCCAAAACCCATGTAACCCACCATGCACACACCCATAGGCCCATGAAAACATCCCATGTACGCCCAAACCTTCCTAAATAGAGAAAATCTCATGCAATTCACATGTCAAAATTCTCTCATCAACACCTTCCAATTTAGTGAGATTTTGGGGATACCATCCTATTTAAAAAGATTTGGGATATTCTCATCACCAAATATATGAGATTGTATCCCAAAATAATATATTCCCCAAATAAATGTGATTTATTTCCCTATTTGGAGATCCCTTCAAGACGTTATAAATTAGGGACCAAATCATCACAAAAGAGGAAGCTTTTGGACGGCAAACAAAAAAAAAAAAAAAAAAAAAAAAAAAAAAAAATTTCTTCTTCTTCTTCTTCTTTGGGTGTGAACAACAAACAACAAAAAACCCTAGGCCTTTTCTTCTCTATCATCGGAACTAGAAAAACAGCAGCCCCAAAAACTAGCAAAAACAACAGCCCAAAAACACCAAAAAACAGCAACCGGAACCAGCGTGAAAACAACAGCCAAAATAACCCAAAACCAGCAGCAAAAAACAACCAAAATTGCAGCCAAAAACAGCAACCAAAACTAGCCCCAAAAAATAACCAAAACAACAGCCCAAAAACAACCAAAAACAGCAACCAGCAAAACAGCAAAAATAGAAACCAGTGAAATAGCAAAAATAGCAACAAGAAACAGTAAAACAGCAACCAGAAAACAGCAAATCAGTAAGCAGAAACATTGAAATAGCAAGCAGAAACAGCGAACCAGCGATCATTCCGGAAACGGCCTAACGCTCTTCCAAGAAAGCAACTTAAAAGGTAAGACCTGAGGGCACCATTTACCATATTTATTTTATAGTTTCGGACGCTGCATGCCGGGCTGGACGTGAAATACGTCCAGCCAGGTATGCGAAGTCCTACATCAAAGACGACCAAATTTCTGGTCACATTCTTTTATTTTTTCGGTATTTTATTATTTATTTTTTTAATCTATTTAGTGCTATCCTTTTTTATTTATTTATTCACTTTCATCGTTATTTTATTATTTCGCATTTATTTTGTTGTTTATCTTTTCATCGTTATTTTATTATTTTTCCCTTTTATTTTATTTATTCATGTTGGTGATTATCCGCATATGCATGGTTATAATTTTTCTGTCTGTTCACATTACATTAATGATTATGCATGTTATTATCCCTTGTGGCATATCAGATGGAAACCCAGACGTAAATTCCCTAGACGAATCTGAATGGATAGTAGTGCGGTCTGTACTTGGGATATAACTCCACGTACCACTCGGGAAATATTTTCATATATGCGTGATTAACCCCTTTTTGTTTGCTATTTATTTATCGATATTTTTCTCGCTTTTCTTTGTTTATTATAGTTTTCGTTACCGCATCTTGTACTTCTTACTTTAATATGCCTTTTTTGAACTATGTTATTGTTATTATTATGTTGATTGGGTATGTTATTATGTCTTTATTCGCTTTTTTGCATGAATTGCATTAAGACTTGGCTATACCATTGTGTGAACCCGTCCATTATACTGGCATAAGTAAGTGAACATTCCGAACCCAACGGTTTGAGGTCTTCCCTTGCGATAGGTGAGTGCGGCCTTAAATCTTTTCCCAGTTCACGCTGGGTGGCGACTCCTTTATTCTCCGATTTAGTCCCCCGTGGGCAAATCCGTACTCTCTACGGGATGCGAGCCCAACAGTGTCATGGTCGCCGAACATCATAGGTATAGCGGTAAACGCCGCTTCGCTCATACAGCTGCTAATGCTGCAAAATAAATGGAGAAATAAGAAAATAATACGAGCTCGAAGAAGAATAGCTTAACCAGACGAATATAATATCCAGCCTTTAACATAAAAATGAAAGTCCATTTAAGAGTTAAACCCTGATGTATTCCAAAATAAAAACAACAAATATAGAATACCGTCAACAGGAAAAATCCTACTTTAGCCAATTTCAAAGCCCTATTGTAAGAGAGAAAAAAACCTCCAACGCCAAAGCCTAAATCAAGCAAATAAACCCCACTTTACTCTCACACAATCTGGGAAAATATATTTTCTAGATAAGATGAGCAATTTCTCTCGGGCCATAGTTGTTATTTCTTGAACCACCAATCCAACAGAAGCAGCTCTATGATCAAAAGACCTTCTGTTGCGTTCATACCAGATATAATAAACTGCGGCCGAAAATACTAACATGGCTACTACCTGAACTGGATCTTTTTTCTTTTTAAGTCAACACGTTGTCCACTTAACAAGATCATGCCAAGGTAAAGCCGGCCATACTATAGGAACAAGAGCTGAACAAGCATTCCATACATCTGCAGAAAACCTGCAGCCAAAGAAAAGATGTGAGTGAGATTCAAGTGCTGTAGAACAAAATAAACATTAGGAATTAGTTAAAATTCCAAAAGAAACAAGTCAATCAAAGGTTCGAAGCCGCTGAAGACCAGCTAACCATAGCATAAAAGAGTGCTTAGGTATATGCCCATCAAACCATAACAAATAATGAATGTTGTATGTCTCTCTCTTTTGTCTGATCACTTCCCAAGTTGATTTAACCGTAAAAGTACCGGAGTTGCTTCCCAACCATACATAACTATCAGCTTCAGAGGATCGAGGCTGAAAATTAATAGAATTCCAATAATCCTGCAAAATCAAAAAATTAGTAGGAAAACACCAACTATCATTATGTATGATATCAGCCACTTTAGAATCCAGACGATGACCCATAAAAGATAATTGCCTGAACCCAATCTTGTTAGCAAGAGGACCCTCAGCAGTTGGAATCCATGGATCCCACCATAAGAAAATATATTTCCCATTTCCTACCACAGCTTGAAATAAAGAGTCACACCAAGCTCTACTTTGCAGAATTTTCCTCCAAATCCAAGAAGACCCTAAAGATGGCTGAATTGTCCAGGAACATTTTTTCATAATAAGCTCAGAGCGGACCCAAACCACCCAGATAGAGCTCTTATCAGTTAAAATTCGCCATATGGATTTAACTATAGCAGCCCTATTCCAATCATACAGTCTCTTAATGCCCATACCACCTTTCTTTTTAGGGTAGCAAAGAGCTGACCAAGCAACCTTCGCACCTGTAGAGCTAAGAGAAAATCATTTCCAAAGAAAAGCAGACAAGACACTTTCATTCTTCTTAACAACAGCCTTAGGTAGAGCAAATATCATGCCAGTAAACTTGCATAGAAAACAAAAACTGACTTTACCAACTGAAGCCTACCAGCATAAGAGAGAGTAGCAGATGTCCATAGTCTAATTCTAGCAAGCAACCTCTCCACTAACATAAGGCAGTTAGTATTCCTCAATCTTGTTGTAATTAAAGGAACACCCAAATACTTGATAGGCAGCTCCCCTAACTAAAATCCGAGAATATCCACCAATTTTCTGAGTTAGCTCCTCACTAGCCCAGACACAAAAAGCCTATTTTTACTTGTATTAGCTTCCAAACCAGAGACTGCAACAAATTGATCCAAAACAGCCCGGAAGACCGTCACAGACTTCTCGTCAACCTTACAAAACATCATAAGATCATATGCAAAACTTAAGTGCATAAGACCCTGCCTTTTACACCTCCAATGGTACTTAAATTCATAATTTCCCGTTGGTTTCTTAAGAATTCCATGAAGGCCCTCCATAGCTAGAACAAATAAGTAAGGCGACAGAGGATCCCCTTGCCTCACACCTTTAGTAGTGGTAAAAAACCCATGCAAGCTACCATTAACAAAAAAAAAAAAAATATGGTGTAGTAAGACAAACTTTAATCCATCATATCATCCCTCAAGTATGCCAATAATCTTCACCCCTCCAGAATAAACTCCCAGGAAACAATTTCAAAAGCCTTCTTAATATCAACTTTAATACCACACCTCAAATTACCTTTAAGATGAAAATTATGTAAAAGCTCCTGAGACACCATAATATTATTAGAAATCAACCTCCCAGGAACAAAAGCTAACTAAGATGTGCTAATAATATAAGGTATGACCTGTAACATCCCCAATCTAGAAGATGTTACCGACAGGGAACAGGCCGTACCATTCCCCTGAGCCTCTGAGGCTTTAACCATAAACACTTACTAATACTTTTTTCTCTAATTAGTTATATTATGTGTGGGACCATAGCCCAAACATCAAAACTTATCATACAAACTCAACATCTATAACTGTAAACTTAATAACACACTTTTACAATGACTATCTCGACATTAAAGATTAATACAAAACTTTTACTTGACTTTGACTGGACTCTCACTCTTTCTGACTTAAACTGATGGACTCCATACCCTAGTGACTGCATCAGCATCCGTCTTCCCGAGATCGTCGTCTGAGAATACCTACAAAACAAGGGAACTGAGAGTGGGGGGTTATATCGCTGTATGATTTAATTGAGTGGAGGAAAAACTGAAATACTAATACATAACATTTGGTTCTAAGACCAAAGTTTCATAAATAACTTTATATGAAAACTCTTTTTTTCAAGACTTTGTCTGAAATCTCTTTTATAAAACTTATCTTTTTGAAATCTGCTTTTGAAAATATGGTACTGCAAACTTGTATCTGAAGGTCTATTCTGAAAACTATTTTTGAAATGTCTGTTTTCTGATAGCTGTTTCTAAAAGCTGATCTCTAAAAAAACTATTTTCTGAAAATTTGGTATCTGAAAACTAATCTGTCTCTGAAAACATGACGTATGGGGGCGTTACGTATCTCCGTCCCCCCATATACCTAACTAGAGCCAGGAGTGCAAGACCATGACTTTGGGTTTTTACGTATCGTCGTCCCCCAAAGCATGCCACTACTGTCCCAGAAACTAGTGGTATTGGGGCGTTACGTATCGTCGTCCCCCAAGCCATGAACTAGAACTGGGGGTGTGGATCTATACTACCCTCCAAACTCTGAAACTAGGATCTAGGGGAATCTGTCATCCCTAGTCCTGAACTAGGATCTGGGGGCGTTACATATCATCGTCCCCCCAGTCCTCTACATGTGCACATGTCGTCAGTCAATTCCATGTTTGTAATATGTTACATACTGATGTGAGTTTTTCCCCATGCCTTGAAAACATAAACTCATGTTTTAAAAAAAATTCTTTTCTAAATCATTTTTTTAAACATGCAAAACAAATGTAACTGATAAAGAAATTGGCTAACGCCATAAAAGTGAAAAAGTAAGTCTCGATTCATAGAAAATAAGTAAATAAACCAATAAGAAAGTCAGCTTGAAAAGAGAAGTGTCCACTCACTATCTTGGAGTTCCGCTAGCCTTTCTTTACTTCGCTGGTGAAATTTATGGTTCCTGCGATGATCTATCATCGAAGTTTTGATTAAAAAATGGACTAAGAATAAATAGATCAAAATCAAGCTAAGTTTGCTTATTCAAGTAAAAGCTATTTTCTTGAGGGTATCGTACTCTTATCATGATGTAAAATATACACACGAGTTGATACGTGACTTATAGGGTAGCCTCTAACGTGTTCGGGTGAAACTGAAATGGTTAGAAATAGATTTGGGGAATTTTTTGACCTCGCGTCACGATGTAGGTCAGGGCGTGTCACGACGCGCATCGTCCAGAGGTGTACCCAAACTTTTACCTTGCGTGTCGCGACGCAAGGACCTTTCGTGTCGCGATACGAACCAGACCCGAAGCATTTCTAGGAAAATTCCAAGATCGCGTCGTGACTCAGAGTGTTCTGCATCGCGACGCAAGGCTCAATTTCAGGTCTTTTCTTCATTTCCTCATACTCAAATTACCCAACACTTCCCCTAAACATTCTATACAAGCAATTGACAACAATAAGTATCCAAAACACCATCAATATCATTCTCAACATTTCTTCACATCCATTTTATATACTCAATTAGTTTATAACCATAATTTAGCAATTTGGGGTTTCCTCTCACTCAATATTTCTTAAAACAATCTCATCTCAATCATCATCACTATCAAATTACCCACATACTATAATCATCAAAACTCAATATACACAATTTGAGTCAAGATGATTTTCTTACCTTTTTCATGCTTGATTCTTCATTAATTCTCCAAACTTGGAGGTTGATAATCCTTTTTCTTGTTTCTCTTTTCATCTTCATCCTTTTCTCTTCTTCTTTTCTCTTTCTCCTTCTTCTCCTTCTTCTTCTTCTTCTTGCTCTCACGTTTTCCTCTTTCTTTTGTTTCCATTTTTGTGTATTTGTGAATAGTGTCTTCCTTTTATAGTTGGTCAGTAAAAAAGAAAAGTGTAGAATATTGGAGAAGCTTGTGGAATTTACTAGAATGCCCTCAGGTACTATTCATTTGGATTTTTGTTCTGCCTTTTTAGCCATTTTTGGTTCGATATTGGAAAATTGATGAACATGAAAGTTGTAAATCTCGATCTCAGCTTTTTGGTGATATAAAATTTATAAAAATTGGAGTTCGTATGAGAAAGTTACTGGCCAATTACCATGGGCTGTCCAGAATGGAACTTCATAGAATTTCGTATTGGAATTTTGAAGAATTTACCATTTGTCTCCAAAGTCATTTTGTGAGTATATTCATGCCCCATTATAATATATATTATGTTATCTTCATCCTGTGACGTAACTGTACCATACTGTAACAGTAGAATAGACTACCGGTCATTACAAATTCTTCCCCCTTTAAATAGGATTCATCCTCGAATCCTCTTTAAACTTACGATATTACCATAGGTCACAGAGTTTACATTTCTTTCTAATTCGTCAACTTAAATTGACTTTATACTCGTAACCATCTTTATTTCCATCTACTAAAACTCTTACTTCACTAATTCACGATAACCGGGTTCACTATAACTTGGTGACTAAGATCTCCGTTAAGCTGACCATTAATTCTTTTTCTAATGAAAACGCCTTAACCTTTTCTCTTGTCTTAACTTCTATTCCATGTCTAGTACTTTTAAACTTTAGGTCGAGAGGGAATTCCTTATCCTGTTTCCATTAAATTGCCTACTGGTTACCTTACTCTACAGTCGCTCTATAATTCTTTTGGTATATCAAAAACAGTCTCATTCCCAAATATTTTGTCATACTCCGGCTCATTTGCTACACCTTCTATTATAGACAAGGATGTTGGCTATTTGGTTATAGTCATAGTTCATAATTTATTCAAACCTTTACTTTCATTATTACTGCAAGTCTGGTTACGATGTTCGACACTATCTTGTTTTCCATAGTCTAGTGTTGTCAATGGCCGTTACTTAAATACATGCAAGTATACCGTATCTTGAGGATTCACTTGTTATGCTAATTACAACTTTGCACTAACTTATCTTCTCGATTCCATGGTATATTATATATCTACCAAACCACCCATACATGTGGCTTAGGCCGTCCCAAACCCGTAGTGGTTTGGCCAACATAATCTAGGGCTGGGTACTTCATGTCAACTACGGAAGCCGAAATATAATATAAACTTGGTTTAATTTCAATGCTGAAGAATCTTGTTGTTACACGCTTTTCTATTTGCTTACTAGATATTCTATACTACGATCGTTACACCTTAACAGCTTCACTCCCAAACTTGCAACAGTGATCCCAGTCACTGGATTGATGTTAAGAACATCATTTAGTATCTTAGAGAACTAAGGATGATGTCTTAAACTATGGAGAAGGAGAACTTGAAGTGACTGGGATCACTGTTGCAAGTTTCCTAACCGATAAAGATGACTATAAGTCGCATAAAGGTACTATAAAGTTTGAATAACGGTACAGTGAGCTGGAAATCTTCCAAGCAAGATACTGTTACCGAAGAAATAACAAATGCGGGTTATTGCTGCAGCTGAGGCAGCAAAAGAAGCCATTTGGGTCGATAAAAAAATGTAATTAGATTAGATATAGTTCTGTTAGTAGCTGAGCTAGGCTTCAGCACAGGCTAAAGAATTAATGGTCTCATCAACGATCCAGATACATACTTTGACTATTCATCTGATTCGTTCGGATCATACATCGTGGTGATGTGATGATCGAATAAATCGCATCAGATGATAATCATGCAAATCCGCTGACGAAAGCCTTTTCTCAGCAGTTTGAGCGAACCGTACATAATTCGGGTGTAAGCCACTCGATTGACTGGCTATAGGCCAAGTGGGAGATTGTTGGACAGTTATGACCAATAGCGTCACTATTTGTACAGATCATGGTATTGTTGTACAAATTAACTATGTGACAAAGAAGATTGTGCTTTTATCATTTGTGATTAGATAACCAAGATATATAAATGATGAATGGACCATATAATTAGTTCCTGGATTGAGATGATATGAGACAGTATCAATCCACGAAGGATTAATCATTAAATATCCCTAGTCAGAGTATTATCGAGATAGGACATCGATAATGCGTAAAAGACTAGTATTACACTTGTGCGCGTTGTGAGGGCATAACGGCATAGTTCTCATATATTTGGGTATAGGATACTCATGCAAGTGTAATAGGAGGTTGTGTTTACCGATAGTATGGGAAACAGCTTCGCTCTGGATAGACCCCTCGGAATTCCATTGGTAGTATGACTATGTGTCTATGGAAGTCCGAAATCAGGGTAGGTGTATTTGGTCTTAACCTAAGACTTGCACCGCTAATACTTGCGACAATCAATATACTTTGGTTTTGGTCATCCAGGGCTTTAAAAGGTTCTGTGTACGCCTCTGCTGGGTATATTAAGAATCGTAGTGTATTGGGTGTGATGTCAAGATGGAAGTATCACTCCAGTCATATGGAAATGATGATCGCGCAGGGATACAGAACTGGTTCTCTAAGGGTTGCAACCATCGGGATAATATGACTTGGTCATGATTATTCGATAATAAAGAGACTAGTTGCTAGTGATCTGATATATGCTTCGTACGGGGCAGACACTGTACCAGCCCCAGGCCTTGCATGTGATCATCCGATACTAAATCGATAAAAACGCAATACTACGTATACTACGCCTGATATAGATCACAAATTCCTGTAAGGATATTTCTGGAGAATTGGGGAGCCATGGCGCTTTGCTAGAAGCCAACCTTATCTTGTAAATCGGTAAAAACGTAGTACTAGGTACTTACGTGCTCGGAAAGTCCGACGACCGAATTTACTGCCAACATATCCGGGGATCTCATGGGTCGCTTCCCGAAGATTCACCGATGACGTATGACTCGCACTTTATTAATCTGAGATTAATTAGATAAGAGAGAAAATTAATCTGGGATTAATTGCGAAGATATTTTATCTGGGATAAAATATCAATAAAGAGAGATAACGATTAATTTAGAATTAATCGATAAAATAATATATTCGATATATTATACGAAATTGGATTTCGACGCGGAATTAAAATTAGATTTTAATTCGGGCAAACGAGTTAATTTAGAATTAATTCGTGAGCGATGTGAATAGTGATTTCGCTAGGCATAATCATTTAATTACGTCGCAACAGAAAATTCGTTAATTTGGAATTAGCGAACCCGAGCCCGGGAGTGTTTACGAGCGCACTCGTATTGCGAACTTAAGTGCGGCTCGCAAGTCACGTCAAGCGTCAAATCATTAGTCACATCAAGCGTCAAATCACATGTCACTTTGAGTGATGTGACAATTTGATTGATTGATTGATCGATGGGAGTGGTTGTGGCTTTAAATGGTTTGACTTTTGAAGCCAAATTTGGTAAATCAAATTAATTGAATTTTGGAAATTCAAAAATTGTGTATTAGATACACAAATCTAACCAACCAACGACCACTCTCTCACTTCTTCTCTTCTCTCCTCTCACGCCCAAAGTGGGCTGTTTTCTCTTCTGGTTTTGGCTCACTGCCGAGAGCCATGGAGAAGAAATGTGATGATTTTGTTGCAAAATCAAGAGTGCTAGCACACAATGGAGACATACAAAGGTGATAGGGAAACCCACTTGTGAGCTAGGAATGACCAAACAAAGCTTGGAGCTTGATGGATCATACAAAAACCGAAAATGGAGGAGCAAGGAACAGCTCACTGCCGAGCTTCTCAAAGGGCAGAAAAAGAGTTTTGTTCTTCACCGCATCACCTCAACCGATCGATGTGAGTATTCCGTAACTCCTTGATGTATTCACATGTTGTTTTATGCTTGATAATCGATCCTCGGGACCGTAGAAACTCCAACACTTTGGCCAATATGGGTCAAACCCATATGCCAAGGCCCAATAAAGGAATCACCCTATTTGCCATAAAATTAATTTCGGCCCATTAGGCCCAATTAAATATTTAAAAGCGCATTTATTATATTTGGACTTAACGGAATGGTTTTAGGCCCAATTTGGATCCAATCCAATTTTCCTAAACCAACTTGGCCCAACCAAGCCTATTAGGCCCAAATATAACAATTTTAGCCCAATTCCAAATTGAAGCCTAATTAATTAAATTCCAATATTCCAAATTCCACAATTTTTTAATTAAAGTGTATAGCCATAATTAATGAGTTAAATTAACATTTCCAAAATACCAATTTAATTAATTAATCATGCTTTATTATATTCAATTCATGTCCAACACAATTGAAGCAAAATCAACTCATAACATGCTTCTATATCTCACGGCATTTTGGGCATTTTATATCCGATTTTGATTTCAATCTAATTAAATCAGAAATCAATATATTCATGCATTTTAAACACATCCAATGGTCTAAAAAATCAAAAATCACCATGACATTAGGGCTCTAAGTATTCGGCCATGCTATATAATTTGGGAAAAATTATCTAATCAATTTTTTCTCAAAATTAATCATGCATAACTGTAAGTTATCATAATCTAAGCATACTCAAACAATCAATTTGACGAAATCATGCTCCAAGCAAAAATACCCAAATTCAAGTTTATGAACCATAATCCATTTCATGCTTAATTTGGCTCATGATACCATTGTTGGGTTCTCCTATAACATGCCAAGGATCTATTAAGCATAAACAAGTGTGAATAATCGAAGTAAGATTGCAGAAAAATACTTACAACGATTGGTTATGGCGGATGTCGAGATAACAAAAATTTCCAACCTTTGTGTAGTGCTCCAAGCTCTCCTTTGTTTATATGTTGAGCTCCAAGCTTTATCTTTGAATTCCAAACTCAATGGGAAAGTTTCCCTATCACCTTTGTAGACCCTTTTATGTGCTAGCAATGGAAGAAATGGCAACAAAATCTTCCCTAGAGAGTAAGCAACTCTCGTTAAAAGAAGATGAGAGGAGAGGGAAGTGAGATTCACGGTTTTGGTGAGGAATGAGAGAGTGTGAGTGATGTGTTTGATTTTCAAAATCAAAAGTAAAGTAATACCAAACTTCAAAAGTTAGTATAAGTCAATCACACATCAAAATAAAATAATGGAAATGTGTTTTATTGACTAGTGATGTGACTTGATATGGGCCCCACTTAATTCAAAATCCGAGTGGGCCCGTAAAACACATATCGGGCTCGGGTTCGTTAATTCCGAATTAATAAATTTTCCGTTGCGACGTAATTAAATCAAATTTAATTAAATAATAATGCCCGCAAAATTATTACGAAAGTCGCTCGCGAATTAATTTTAAATTAATTCGTTCGCCCGAATTAAAATCCAATTTTAATTCCGCTTTGAAATCTAATTTCATTTAATATGTCGAATATATTATTTAATCAATTAATTCCAAATTAATCGTTCTCTCTCTACTATTTGAATTTTATCCCAGATAAATTATTTCCGCAATTAATCCTAGATTAATTTTCTCTCTCATAATTAATCCCAGATTAATTCTGTTCGAGTCAAACGTCATCGGTGAATCTTCCGAAAGCGACCCATGAGATCCCTGAATATGTTGGCAGTAAATCTGGTCGTCGGACTATCCGAATACGTGCGTACCCGGTACCACATTCTTATCGATTTACAAGACATGGTTGGCTTCTAGCAAAACATCGTGCCTACCCAATTCTCCAGAAATATTCTTTAAGGAATATATAATCTATATCAAGCGTAGTATACCAAGTATTGCGTATTGGGATCCAGTATCAGATGTCACATGCTAGGCCTGGGTCTGGAATAGTGTCTGCCCCGTATGAAGCATATATCGGATCACTAGCAACTAGTCTCTTTAATCAGATAATCATGACCTTGTCATATTATCCCGATAGTTGCAACATAATAGAGAACCAGTTCTGTATCCCTGTGTGATCATCATCTCCATATGACTGAAGTGATACTTCCATCTTGACATCACACCCAATACACTACGATTCTCAATAAAACCAAAAGAGGCGTACACAGAACTTGTTAAAGCCCTGGACGACAAAAGCCAAAGCGTACTGATTGTCGTAAGTATTAGCGATGCAAGTCTCAGGTTAAGACCAAATACACCTACCCTGATGCGGATTCCCTTAGACACATAGTTATACTACCAATGGGATTCCGCGGGGTCTATCCAGAGCGAAGTTGTTCCCATACCATCGGTAAATAGAACCTCCTATTACACTTGCATGAGTATCCAATACCAAATATATGAGAACTACGTCATTACGCTTCCATAACGCGCACAAGTGTAATACTAGTCTATTCCACATTATCGATGTCCAATCTCGATAATACTACGACTAGGGATATTTAATGATCAAAATTTTATCATTTATATATTCAAGTAATCTAATTACAAAATGATAAAATAGCAATTTCCATTGTCACATAGTAATTTGTATAAAAACCGCAATGTCTTTTTCAAATAGTGACGTTATAGGTCATAATTGTCTAACAACAGCAACTTCCTGGAAGTTTGCGGTACTTTCAACTAGAATCGAGCAGTTGAAGAAGCTTTGAGACTGCGAGTTTTTCCATATTCCTTGAAAGACAGAGCCAAAGCTTGGCTACATTCACTACCAGCAGGTTCCATCACAACTTGGAACACTCTAGCCACCAAATTCCTTGCAAAGTACTTTCCACCAGCCCGAACTGCAAAGCTAAGGAATGACATTACATCCTTTGTGAAACAAGATTCAGAATCACTCTGCGAAGCTTGGGAAAGATTCAAATATTTACTCAGAAAATGCCTTCACCATGAGATCGCAAAGTGACTACAAGTCCAAGCTTTCTATAATGGACTTTCTGGAATAATAAGAACCACAATTGATGTTGCAGCTGGAGGAGCTTTAATGGCAAAAGGAGAAGATCAAGCCTCAGACCTAATTGAAGAAATGGCCAACAACAATTCCTTGTGGCCAACAGAAATGAGCATGATCCAACGAATTGCTGGAATTTATGAAGTTGGTGCCGACACAGCAGTGAATGCCAAGCTGGATCAGATATGTAAATTCATGGAGACTCACAGTATGCAAGGCAATCTTGGATCCACAAGTTCACCATATGGAGGAACACCAGAGCCAAACCAACATAAAAAAACGGTGAATTACGTCAACAATTTCAACAGACAGGGGAACAATCCATATTCCAACACCTACAATCCAGGTTGGAGGAATCATCCCAATTTCGCATGGAATAATAATTCAGGGCAAATGAAAAATCCACCACCCGGATTCCAACAGCAAAACAAAGGCCAGAAGTATGACAAAGAACGAAGAATAATAGAAGTGCTTACCCACTTGAAAAAGATAGAAGCAAAACACGACTCTCAAGTAGCTAGAATGATGCTTTGTATCAATCCCAAACAGCATTAATTCAAAGTCAATCTGCTACTATTAAAGCACTGAAAAATCAAATTGGACAATTGGCCAATGCTCAGAGTTACAGACCGCCAGGAAATCTTCCCAACAACACAGAACCAAATTCAAGGAACATGGGGAAGGAGCAATGTCATGCCATCATTTTAAAAAGCAGTACTGAAATCAACAAAGATGTTTGAATCAAGGCAACTACTGATGAAGTTCCAAAAGAAAATAGCAAAGCAGTTTCACAGATGGAGGAAAAATAAGCAAAGGAAAAAGATCGAGAAAGAATCACTCTACCTCCACCTTTTCCACAGCGTCTCCAGAAGAATAAACTGGACAAGCAATTTTCTCGGTTCCTAGAGATCTTTAAAAAGTTGCATATCAACATTCCATTTGCAGAAGTGTAGGAACAAATGCCCAGCTATGCCAAATTCATGAAAGACATTCTTTTACGAAAGCGGAGATTGGGAGATTACGAGATAGTAGCATTATCAGAAGAATACAGCGTTATCATTCAGAGGAAACTTCCTTCAAAATTGAAAGATCCTGGCAGTTTCACTATTCCTTACACCATATGAGAACATGACTTCGGTAAGGCTTTGTGTGATTTAGGTGCAAATGTTAACTTGATGCATTTTTCTATTTACAGGAAACTACAGATTGGAGAAACAATTCCCACCTCAGTCTCTCTACAACTTGCTGATAGAACGCTAATATTTTCGAGAGGTGTAGTTGAAGATGTGCTGGTCAAAGTTGACAAATTCATTTTCCCAGTAGATTTTATTGTCCTTGATATGGAGGAAGATGAAGACGTGCCGATCATTCACGGGAGACCATTCTTGGCTACAGGACGAACCATTATTGATGTAAAAAAATGAGAACTAACCATGCGGGTACAAGAACAAGAAGTAACATTCAATGTTTTCAAAGCCATGAATTTCCCGGATGACGAGATGGAGGAATGTTTCAGACTTGATGTGATAAATAATATCATCCAAAACTCCAATGTAATACAAAGTTCTACTGACAAACTTAAAGTAAATCAATTGCATGTGGAGCCTGAAAATAAAGCGTACTGCGCAGTGAAGAAGCCAATTCTTGCACTACAAGCAACATAAGAGAAACAGTTCCACCAGCTCAACGAATTGGAGGAATTTCACATACAGCCTTTTGAGAATGCCAAACTGTACAAAGAAAAGGCCAAGAAAAGACATGATGAGAAGTTAGTGCTCATACCACTAGAACCAGGGCAGAGGGTACTGTTAAACAAATCAAGGTTGAAACTCTTCCCATGGAAGCTAAAATCACGGTGATCAGGTCCATTTTTAATCACCAAAGTTTTACCAGATAGAGCCGTTGAGTTACAAGATCCCGACTCTAACAAAACATTCAAGGTTAAAAACAAATATGTCAAGCACTACTGGGAGAATCAACTGAGCAACAAAAAGAAAGTGTCACAATTTCAGATCCAGCCTAATGTTCGGGAAATCATGTCTGGCTGATGACTTTAAACTTGGCGCTAACTGGGAGGCAACCCATGCAATTTGTGTATATATTGTGATTTGGTGTGTTTAATTTGTGTAGGTAAAATCAGATTTCAGGATGGAAGAAATTCTTGCAAATCTTCACAAGTAATTTCTTTATCTCCCTCAAAACTCTCTGATGAAAGTCTACAAAGATCGCTTGGAACAGATGAGACTACTAATGATCAAAGGTATTCCTAATGACATTCGTTGGATTATTGAAGCACGGGTCCGATTGGCAGGTGAGTCTTCTGACTCTTTTATTTCACATCTGTCTGGTTTAGGCAGAAGCACATATACTAAAAAGAGAAGAGCTAAAAGAATGGGTGTTTGTTATCAATGTGCTCGCATGACATGTAATACTCGTTATCGTTCTTTAGGAATGATGTCAGATAACCGTGATGATAAGATAAATTTCATTAGGGATGTCTTGAGTAATGAGTCTTTAGATGACATATCTAAAACTCTTGAGACTCATCCTAGTGGATATGTGTATCACGAAATTTACGTGTTATATACACAATTCCGAAAAGAAAGACAACAGTATAGTCTCGAGAATTTGACTTTAAAAGACCCTGTTTGCCAATTTATAAGAAAAATGAATGGGAAGCTTGTCCATGACACATAGACGTCATTCAAGCTGTTACTTTATTGTAAATATTATATCTCTTTGTCTTTTCCTAATAATTGTGATTTGTTTTATTGTTTTCTTTTATTTTCTCCGACAGGATCCAGACATTTTTGACCTTTCACGAATTATTATTTTGCTACTAATCTTCCTTTGGAAGATACTAGTCCTATTATTACTCACCCTTTTTCAGGTATTATAAATTCAGCTCATCATTGCACTCTTGAAGACATTCAGGGTTGTGAAATAAAAATGGAAGCCACTTCAAGAAGACGAGTTGAAAACATTTGTGTGTTTTGTTGTACTAGTGTTGGTACTAAGCCATAATACGTAGCAGCAGCACATGAATTGGGTCGAGTCTTAGCCGAAAGAAATATGCACTTAGTATATGTTGGTGGCAATCTTGAATTAATGGGGATCTTTTCAAAGGTCGTACAGGACAGAGGCAGTCAAGTTCTGGGAATCATCCCAAAACCCTTGGTGGAAGCGAATCTAATTGGACCATCAAACGGAGAAGAACTAATTGTGCCAGGTATGTCTGAATGACTGGTAGAAATGATTAACCATGTTGATGCTTTTATTGCTTTGCTAGGTGGCTTGGGCACAATAGAGGATATTTTCACAGTATTATCTTGGGCGAACTTGAACATACACCAGAAACCGATTGGACTGTTTAACGCTGATGGATTTTATGATTTTCTTTGAGTATTTCTTGATGATGCCCAGAGAAATGGGTTCGTGTCAAAACCTTTAAAAGAACTCCTCTTCACTGTCAGAACTGCCCAGGATTTAATTGACCAAATCTTAGCCTTTGAACCGCAAATTGACCCTATCATTTCCAAGATAAAATGGTCTGATGATGATTGTGGTAAGAAGCGTCGGATAAATCTGGATTTTAACCTTTAATTTTCATTTAGATGTAGAAATTCAGCTAACCAGGTACTATCTTCTAAACTCAACTTCTACTTTTTAAGACATTGGGGACAATGTCTCATTTAGGTTTGGGGGTGGGGAATAGTTGACTAGTATCTTGTTATTTTCTTTTTTTTTTATTCAAAAAAAAATTAAAAATTTTTACAAAAATCAAAAAAAAATTTTGTTTTTTTGTGTTTTTAATTTGATTAATCAGGTGAAATTGGTGTAAGAGATAGTCGAGTAAGGGATTTCCACTCCTGAGACGTATCTCAACCTATTTCGAAACAAGTTAATTTTTATTTATTTCCTTTTGAATTATTTTAATTTGTGAATTCTCCATAAAACTAACTAAAATGAATCTTCATATGCTCAGTTGACAGGTATTATCAACATACATTGTAACATACGGACATGAGTTGTAATTGACAAGTTTGTAATATCCAGTGCTCTAGTTTAATTGGAGGAAGCATCTAAAAAATGATGGGATAAAAAAAAACAACATCTAAGATCCGAGTTATTAAGTCTGTAAGGGTGTTTTAACACTAGTGCCCTAAAATCAACTCGTTTGGGAGTCACTGGCCCAAAGCTCGCTACATGGATCAAAGATGTTGCAAAAAATATATACATATATATTTGAAGTATGAGTAATTAAGTATGTATGGGTGTCTTAATGTTAGATAATTATGACCCATAGCGTCACTATTTGTAAAAGACATTGTGGTTTTTGTACAAATTAACTATATGACAAAGGAAATTGCTATTTTATCATTTTGTAATTAGATTACTTGAATATATAAATTATAAAAGTCATTATGATTAGTTCCGGATTATAAGAAATGAGACAGTATCAATCCACTAAGATTTAATCATTAAATATCCCTAGTCGTAGTATTATCGAGAATAGACATCGATAATACAGAATAGACTAGTATTGCACTTGTGCGTGTTATGGAAGCGTAACAGCATAGTTATCATATATTTAAGTATTGGATACTTATGCAAGTGTGATAGGAGGTTGTGTTTGCCGATGGTACGGAAACAGCTTCGCTCTGGATAAACCTCGTGGAATCCCATTGGTAGTATGACTATGTGTTTATGGGAATCTGCATTAGGGTAGGTGTATTTGGTCTTAACTTGAGACTTGCATCGCTAGTACTTGTGAAAATCAATACGCTTTGGTTTTGGTCGTCCGAGACTTTAACAGGTTCTGTGTACGCCTCTTCTGGGTTTATTGAGAATCGTAGTGTATTGGGAGTGATGTCAAGACGGAAGTATCAGTTCAGTCATATAGAGATGATGATCACGCAGGGATTCAGAACTGGTTCTCTATTATGTTGCAACTATCGAGATAATATGACAAGGTCATGATTATCCGATTAAAGAGACTAGTTGCTAGTGATCCAATATATGCTTCGTACGGGGCAGGCACTATGCCAGCCCCAGGCCTAGCATGTGACATCTGATACTGGATCCCAATACGCAATACTTGGTATACTACGCTTGATATAGATTATATATTCCTTAAAGAATATTTCTGGAGAATTGAGTAGGCACGGTGCTTTGCTAGAAGCCAACCATGTCTTATAAATCGGTAGGAACGTGGTACGAGGTACGCACGTATTCGGATAGTCCGACGACCGGATTTACTGTCAACATATCCAGGGATCTCATGGGTCGCTTCCCGAAGATTCATTGATGACATTTGACTCGAACATAATTAATCTAGGATTAATTAGAAGAGAGAGAAAATTAATCTGGGATTAATTACGGCGAGAATTTATCTGGGGTAAAATTCGAATAGAAGAGAGAGAATGATTAATTTGGAATTAATCGATAAAATAATATATTCGATATATTAAATGAAATTAGATTTCATAACGAATTTTAATTCGGGCGAACGAATTAATTTAGATTAATTCGAGGCATTATTATTTAATTAAATTTGATTTAATTAAGTCACAACTAAAAATTCCGTAAATTCGGAATTAACGAACCCGAGCCCGGAATGTGTTTACGGGCCCACTCGGATTTTGAATTAAAGTGGGGCCCATATCAAGTCACATCACTTGTCAACTTTATCACTATAAGTTGATAGAAGTTGGTAGTGGTTGGAAACTTGTTTCTTACACAAGTTTGATGTGTGAATGACCAATACCAACTTGGATTTGGTATATGGATTTTTGATTTTTGAAATCATTTTCACTTAACACATTTTTCATTCTCTTTTCTTCTCTAAAATTCGAGAAAGCCTGTCTCTCTCTCTTCTTCTTGGCTTGGCCGAGAGTTACGCAAAGATAAGGGAAGATTTTTGTTGCAAATTTCTTTCAAAGCTAGCACTTAAAGAGTCTACAAAAGTGATAGGGAAACATCCCTTGAGTTTGGAATTCATTCACCAACCTTGGAGATCAACATACAATCAAATAGAGGAGCTTGGAGCACTTCTAAATGAGACAATTTTTTGTTCTCAACACATCCAAGAAACCGATCGTTGTAAGTATTTTTCCGCATTCTTACTTCGAGTATTCACATCTTTTATGCTTATTTGAACTTGGAATTGTTCTTAGAGAACCCAACAATGGTATCATGAGCCAAATTATGCATGAAATTGATTAGGGTTCATAATTCTTGAATTTGGGTATTTTGCTTGGAGCATCATTTAATCAAATTGAGTGTTTGGATATGCTTAGATTATGATAGCTTAGAGTTATGCATGATTAATTTGGAGAAAATTTGATTAGAATTTTTTTTCCTAATTACCCTAGCTTGGCCGAAAGTTGGACCCTATGTAGTTCATGGTGATTTTGATTTTTTAGACCATTGGATGTGTTTAAAATGCATGAGATATATTGATTTGTGATTTAATTAGATCGAAATCAAAATTGATGATAAAATGCATGAATTGCCGTGAGATGAAGAGCATGATTATGAGTTGATTTTGCTTCAATAATGTTGGACATGTATTGAAAATGATTAAGCATGATTAATTAATTAAATTGGTGTTTTGGAAATGTTAATTTAAATAATTAATTATGTCTATACACTTTAATTAAATAAATTGTGATATTTGGAATATTGGAATTTAATTAATTATGATTAAATTTGGAATTGGGCTAAAATTGTTGTATTTGGGCGTAATGGGCTTGGTTGGGCCAAGTTGGTTTAGGACAATTGGATTGGATCCAAATTGGGCCTAAAACCATACCATTAAGTCCAAATATAATTAATGGGCCTTTAAATAATTAATTGGGCCGAATGGGCCAAAATTAATTTTATGGCAAAGGGTGATTCCTTATTGGGCATTGGTTGCCAAAGTCCATGCCTTAAGAAAATAATTGAAAGCCCATTGGACTTTAATTAATTAACATTGGATGTTAATTGGGCCTTTGAGACCCATTAAGATTAGATTTAGAATCTAAGTCGTAAAGGCACATTAATAAAGTTTAATTATTTAATTTGGAATTAAATAAGAATTAGTATTGAATACAAATTAAATTGGATTTAAAATTGTAGTTCGATATAATTAAAGAATACGCACTTTGAGTACTTATTCTTAAAATGAGTTGGACTCACGCAAATCAAATCGTTGTTTGAACATTGGATGATCACTTAATTCAAAGATTAATTAATTGGATTAGATTAATTGAATAACATGCTTTGTGTGAATACATGGATGTATTGTATGAATAATGTATATCGGATGGATATTAGATAGGTGGGGACAATTTTGGAAATTGTTGTAATAAATTTAGAATTTATTAAATTGGACCTGCGTGTCCAGCCTTTATCTCTTGACTCTTTGTAATTCTCTTACCACCAATTCCCCTCAATGTAATGAGGTTTCTTTATTGTATTATATAATTGGGTAGAAGTTAGAATAGTGCTAGCCGGGGAGAAGAAAGAGAGTGATTTGTTCTAGGAACAATTTGTGAGATATCCATCTGCATATCATTATTATTTTATTTATCGCGCATTATTATGCTTTTAGAATGCATGCTTAAGGGTGTATGATGAGACCTAATCAAAGATAATAAATTGGTTGCCAATTTACGCGAAAAACCCTCAATCAAATATTAAGCGTTTTCCTTCCATTGAATGGTTCTTTCTCAAGATCCAAGATTGGCATTGGTTAGTTGGCCAAAGTCAAGATCAATGTCCATCGTGGATGTGTTTGAACCACGAAAGCTTTTTTCCATATCGCATGTCTTGGGCAAGTTGTGATTTGTTGGCCAAAGTCAAGGTCACTTCTTATTCATCGACATGGATTACGAAGTTTTCCAAGGTCAATGGGTCCCGCTTAACTGGAATCATTAAGCTTGTTGAGCCAAAGTCAAGGCTTAGTTGATTCAGAGGAAAAGGTTAGGAAATTATATTGGATATATTGGCATATATATTGTATATATGTTTCGGACTTGTAGGTCCACCTACCGGATCTAGGAATTGGATGAGATCCAATTGATCTTAGAGATCTACCTAATTAAATATCATACAGCTTGTTGGCCAAAGTCAAGGTTGTGTGTTATTTAACGGGATCCTAGCCCACTAGGAAACTAGGTTTCCCGAGTACTCAACAGAGGGTTAGAGGCTCGCCGAAAAATAGTGGGAGGCTAGTATTAAATTTGAAATTTCGTTCAAATACTTGCCAATACGCGCTTTCAAATTATTTCGTCATTTTAAATATTTATTAGTTGGGCTAATATTCTATTATTTTTCTTGTAACAGTTGGACTGTACCCAAAAATCGTTAATTGAATAGTTAGACTGTTGCAATTAAGATGGCTGGAAAGATCGGGGTTAGAGACATTATCATGGGCGAAAATGTCTTTAATGGTGCGAACTTTCCTGACTAGGATATGAACCCCAGGAGGGGATGAGAGAATGCTATATATGATAGAGAGACCTTTCGAGCCTAAGCCCGGAAATGAGCAGCCGTTTGAGCTTGATCTTTGGAAGACTCATAGCGATGACAACTCAACTGCTCAATCTGTCATGCTCGCTACAATGACCCCTCAATTTCGTCGCCAGAACAAGGGATTGGATCCCTATACTATGATGGCAAAATTGAAGGACCTTCATCGATCTAACCTTAGATCGCAAAGGTATGAATTGCAGAAGAAGCTCTTTCGCTCTCGAATGTCATATGGTACATCTATCGAGCACCATGTGTCGCAGATGATTACTGACATCGGACAGTTGGGTCAGCTAGGCATAACCTTTGAGGCTGAGACTTCTATAGATTTGATCTTGCAGTCTCTTCCTAACAGCTAGAGCGGGTTCATCATGAACTACAATATGATGAACCAAGACCATACTCTTGTAGAGTTGATGGCAATGCTGCGTGAAGTAGAAAAAGAGCTTTTGAAGGGCAAAAAGCGCGAGGCGCACTTCGCTTCAACATCTCAGTCTCTCAAGGCTTGGCCGAAGACTACTGGAGGTGTAAAGAAGAAGAAGAAGAAGGGCAAGACCAAATCGTCAAAGTCTTCTGGGAAGGAAAAGGATAAATCCATATATGTATGCCTGCAGTGTGGCAAACAGGGTCACTGGAAGCATGACTATCGTGAGTACAAGGCGCACATGAAGAAAATCAAAGCGGGCAAGGCACCGGCTTTAGGTATGTTTGTTATAGAAATAAACATGTCTACTTCTAGTTTTAAAAATTGGATTTTTGATTCTGAATGTGGTACTCATATATGTACTGATGTGCATGATCTACAGATTAGCAGGAGACTGGCCTCATGAGATATTGACCTCCGAGTTGGAAATGAGACTAGAGTCGCCGTTTTGGCCGTTAGGACTTATATTTTGGAACTGCCCTCGGGGCATGTACTAAACTTATCAGGCTGTTATTATGTACCTAGTTTGACTATGAATATTATTTCTATATCTTGTTTAGCCCAATGTGGGTATACTTTTGTATTTAAAAACACTGGGTGTTTTATGTATAAAAATGATATTGAGATATACAGTGCTGATGTGTGTAATGGTCTTTATATTTTGAATATAAATCAATCTCAAACATATAATGTAACAAACAAAAGGCTTAAATTAAGTAACAAAGATGAAACTTATATGTGGCATTGTCGTCTGGGACACATTAACAAGACTCGCATATCCACACTTTTGAAGAGTGGGTACTTGGATGGATTTGATCCAAATTCATATGACGTCTGCGAATCTTGTTTATTAGGTAAAATGCCTAAAACACCTTTTAGCGGTAAAGGTGCACGTGCCACTGAACTGTTAGCCCTCGTTCATAGTGACGTATGTGGGCCCATGTCTAGCCAGGCTAAAGGTGGACTTGAATACTTCGTAACCTTTACGGATGATACATCGTGTTATGGTTATGTGTATCTTATAAGACACAAGTCGGAAACCTTTGAGAAATTCAAAGAGTTTCGACACGAAGTAGAAAAACAGACCGGTAAAAGTATTAAAACATTACGGTCGGACCGTGGTGGAGAATACTTGAGCAATGTGTTTCTCGATTACTTGAAAGAGTATGGTATTCTTTCACAATGGACTCCTCCCGGAACACCTCAATTGAACGGTGTGTCCGAACGGAGAAACTGAACTTTGTTGGACATGGTAAGGTCGATGATGAGTCCCACAGAGCTACATATTTCCTTCTGGGGATATGCATTGAACAATGCAATACTTATTTTGAATAAGGTTCCGTCAAAGTCTGTTCAACTGACTCCGTATGAAATATGGACAGTAAATAAACCGGGTTTCTCATTCCTGAAGATTTGGGGTTGTTGGGCAGACGTTAAACGTTTGGATGGTACCAAACTTGAACCCAAATCGGATAAGTGTCTATTTGTAGGTTATCCTCAGGAAACCAAAGGATATTACTTCTACAACCCACAAGAGAACAAAGTATTTGTTGCTCTACATGTGGTTTTCCTTGAGAAGAAATTTTTAAATGCAGTGGTAAGTGGGAGGAAAGTAGAACTCGATGAAAATCGGAGTGATACTATTCCTGTCCCCGATTCCTTAATGGAACATGAACAGTTCATCAGGGATGAGATTATACCACAATCTTCGAATACACAAGAACCGCGTAGGTCGGATAGATTCAGAAAATAACCTGAGAGGTATGGGTTTCTGATCTCACTTCATGTGGATATTAATCTTATTGAGGAAGATGAATCGGCTACGCATGAGGAAGCGATACAAGGTATCGACTCCGGTTTATGGCAAGATGCCATGAAATCCGAAATGAATTCCATGTACACCAACCAAGTTTGGACACTGGTTGATGCACCAGAAGGCGTAAAGCCTATTGGTTGCAAATGGGTCTTCAAGAAGAAGACCGACATGGATGGCAACATACAAACGTACAAAGCTAGGCTTGTAGCAAAAGGGTATTGTCAACGACATGGTGTCGATTACGATGAAACTTTTTCACCAGTTGCCATGATTAAATTCATTCGAATAATGCTTGCTATTGCTGCGTATTTCGATTATGAAATATGGCAGATGGACGTCAAAACCATTTTTCTTAATGGAAACCTTTTGGAGGATGTTTATATGCAACAGCCTGACGGTTTTGTCATACCAAAACATGCAGACAAGGTTTGCAAGTTAAATCGATCCATTTATGGATTGAAGAAAGCATCGCGTTCTTGGAACCAGCGTTTTGATGAGATCATAAAAGAATATGATTTCATTCAAAATGAGGATGATCCTTGTGTATATAAGAAGGTTAGTGGGAGCGCACTGACATTCATTGTCATTTACGTTGATGATGTATTGCTTATTGGCAATGACATTCTCATGCTACAATCGGTGAAAGCAGCCTTTATTCTGGGAATAAAGATCTACCAGGATAGATCTAGAAAGCTGTTTGGACTCTCCCAAAGCACGTACATTGACAAAGTGTTGAAGAGATTCAACATGGAACAGTCTAAGTGGGGACTATTGCGAGTGTCACATGGTGTCACTCTATCTAAGGACATGTGTCCTAAAACTCAAGATGAGAGACACAACATGAGTCGGATCCCGTTTGCTTTGGCAGTTGGATCGATCATGTATGCCATGATATATACGCGACCTGATGTCTCATATGCTTTGAGCATGTGTAGTCGTTATCAGGCCGATCCAGGTGATGGTCATTAGGTTACGGTTAAGAACATCCTTAAGTATCATAGATAAACTAGGGATGCGTTCTTAATCTATGGAGATGGAGAACTTGAGGTAACTGGGTTTACCGACGCAAGTTTCCAAACCGATAAAGATGATTGTAAGTCGCAATCTGGGTACATATTTTGTTTGAACAACGGAGCAGTAAGCTGGAAATCTTCCAAGCAAGAGACTGTTGCCGATTCGAAAACAGAAGCAGAATATATTGCTGCAGCTGAAGCAGCAAAAGAGGCAATTTGGATCCGTAAATTCCTAATTAGATTAGGAGTAGTTCCGTTAGCAGCTGAGCCCGTTCCATTGTATTGTAACAATAACGGGGCTATAGCACAGGCTAAGAAATCGCGGTCTCATCAACGATCCAAGCATGTTCTTCGACGTTCCCATCTAATTCATGAGATCATACATCATGGCGATGTGAAGATCGAGAAGGTCGCATCAGATGACAACATTACAGATCCGCTGATGAAAGCTATTCCTCAGCAAAATTTTGAGCGACATGTACATAGTTCAGGTGTTAGATACTTGAGTGACTGGCTATAGATCAAGTGGGAGATTGTTAGACAATTATGACCCATAGCGTCACTATTTGTAAAAGACATCGTGGTTTTTGTACAAATTAACTATGTGATAAATAAAATTACTATTTTATCATTTTGTAATTAGATTACTTGAATATATAAATGATAAAAGTCTTGATGATTAGTTTCGGATTGTAAGATATGAGACAGTATCAATCCACTAAGGTTTAATCATTAAATATCCCTAGTCATAAATTATCGAGAATGGACATCGATAATGTGGAATAGACTAGTATTGCACTTGTGCGTGTTATGGAAGCGTAACAACATAGTTCTCATATATTTAAGTATTGGATACTTATGCAAGTGTGATAGGAGGTTGTGTTTGCCGATGGTACGGAAACAGCTTCGCTCTGGATAGACCCCGTGGAATCACATTGGTAATATGACTATGTGTCTATGGGAATCTGCATCATGGTAGGTGTATTTGGTCTTAACTTGAGATTTGCATCGCTAGTACTTGCGACAATCAATACGTTTTGGTTTTGGTCGTCCGGGACTTTCACAGGTTCTGTGTACGCCTCTTCTGGGTTTATTAAGAATCGTAGTGTATTGGGTGTGATGTCAAGACGGAAGTATCACTTCAGTCATATGGAGATGATGATCACGCAATGATACAGAACTGGTTCTCTATTATGTTACAACTATCAGGATAATATGACAAGATCATGATTATCCGATTATAGAGACTAGTTGTTTGTGATCCGATATATGCTTCGTACGGGGCAGACACTATTCCAGCCCCAGGCCTTGCATGTGACATCAAATACTGGAGCGCAATACGCAATACTAAGTATACTACGCCTGTTATAGATTATATATTCCTTAAAGAATATTTCTGGATAATTGGGTAGGCACGATGCTTTACTAGAAGCCAACTATGTCTTGTAAATCGGTAGGAACGTGGTACGAGGTACGCACGTATTCGGATAGTCCGACGATCGGATTTACTGCCAACATATCCACGGATCTCATGGGTCGCTTCCCGAAGATTCATTGATGACGTTTGACTCAAACATAATTAATCTGGGATTAATTATGGCGAGAATTTATCTGGGATAAAACTCGAATAGAAGAGAGAGAACGATTAATTTGGAATTAATCGATATAATAATATATTCGATATATTAAATGAAATTAGATTTCATAATGGAATTAAAATTGGATTTTAATTCGGGCGAACGAATTAATTTAGAATTAATTCGCGAGTGACTTTAATAATAATTTTGCGAGGCATTATTATTTAATTAAATTTGATTTAATTAAGTCGCAATGGAAAATTCGTTAATTTGGAATTAACGAACCCAGGACCGGAATGTATTTGCGGGCCCACTCGAATTTTGAATTAAAGTGGGGCCCATATCAAGTCACATCACTTGTCAACTTTATCACTTTAAGTTGATAGAAGTTGGTAGTGGTTGGAAACTTGTTTCTTACACAAGTTTGATGTGTGAATGACCAATACCAACTTGGATTTGGTATATGGATTTTTTATTTTTGAAATCATTTTCACTTAACACATTTTTCATTCTCTTTTCTTCTCTAAAAATCGAGAAAGCCTGTCTCTCTCTCTTCTTCTTGGCTTGGCCGAGAGTTACACAAAGATAAGGGAAGATTTTTGTTGCAAATTTCTTTCAAAGCTAGCACTTAAAGAGTCTACAAAGGTGATAGGGAAACATCCCTTGAGTTTGGAATTCATTCACCAACCTTGGAGATCAACATACAATCAAATAGAGGAGCTTGGAGCACTTCTAAATGAGATAATTTTTTGTTCTCAAAACATCCAAGAAACCAATCGTTGTAAGTGTTTTTCCGCATTCTTACTTCGAGTATTCATATCTTTTATGCTTATTTGATCTTGGAATCGTTCTTAGAGAACCCAACACTTAACACCTAGTGCCCTAAAGCCAAATGGTTTGGGAGTCACTTACCCAAATCTCGCTACATAGATGGAAGATTTTGTATATAAATAAAAAAAATTCAAAAATCAAGAAAAAAAATAAGAAAAATCAGAAAAATATTCCATTGCTAAAAAAAGGTGTGAATTTTGATAAAACTTTAGGACAAAAATATTACTTTCTTCTCAACTGTACTTGTGACTATTGTGGGAAAAAATGAGTTGATTAATATTTTCTTGGCTGTGTATATGAAGAATGGTAAAAAACAATCGAAGAATTTACTTGTTCAGTAATCTAGAAAGAAAGAAAACAACTACTAACTTGGATAAGAAGTTTCACATGTTTAGTCACTAACTTCTTTATTCTTTTTTCTCTTGTATTTTTGCTTTTGTGTGCATTATTTTTACTATCTTTTTACCTTTATCAAACGTTTGTGGCTATCATTGTTGTAAGCCCTCACGAGACTACAACTCGTCCAATAGGGACACCTAGGGGTTTAAAAATGCAACTGTGATCCCTACGAAAGTGGCTTAGTTTAATTTTAATTGTTTCTTGTATTTTATTTTGTAGTTATGCTTGAGGACTAGCAAAATATTAGGTTTGGGGGTGTGATGAGCGGAAAATATATCAATATTTACCGCCCATTTTAGTTAATATTTCGTTTAGTTTCTCAGGTTTGATGAACGTTTTGATATGTTTTATTTTATTTTACAGATAAAATAATATTGGAACCCAATGGAATCATTTAGGATGAAATATGGGTCAAATAAGGGCAAAAATTGGACTTGACATATTAATTTTGGAGATTGGAAACTTGAAAGGGCGTTCTAACGAAGTACAGATTCAGAAATTCCAATTTTGCATAATTGTCATATTTTGGGCATAACTGTTTACTCCGATATCGGATTGAGCTGCTTCAAGTTCCAGATTAAAGAAGACTCAAAGATCTACAATGTTGAAGAACAAAATAATTTCGAATTCTGAAGATTTCATGACCGAAATTGATGAAACATCTGGAAGTGTGTTATGCGTAATTATTAAAGTCATTTTCAAAGCAAATAAATAAATAAATAAATAATAAAAATAGTTAAACCTCCATCAAACATGATAGCAATTAGTGGAGGATTTGGTGGAGCAATTAGTGGAGTAATTAATAATAGATTTGGTGGAGCAATTAGTGGAGCAATTAATAATGGATTTGGTGGAGACAAAATTTGCCTATAAATACCAAGTCATTTCATTTGTAAATTCATACTTTCTTCTATGTAATTCCTTAAGAATACTAAGAAGATTGTATCTTGTTTGTTTATTTACAGCTGTCAGTAATTAATTTTCGTATTTGCACTTTCTTTTCTTTATTTTTCAATCTTTACTTTCTGCAATTTACTTTTATGCAATAGTACTTTCCTTTCTTTACTTTTCAGTAATGAGGAGGTAACTCCCCCCTGCTGGGGTAAAAGGTAAAGCTTTTATTACTAATATTTAGATTAATTTCTCTTAATTATAATATATAAACTATTTAAAACCTAACTTAATGAGGATACCGTCTTATGGTCGGTTGGTAATTATTGAAATTGGTTTTAACATGACTTAATGAGGATACCACCTGATTGGTCGGTTAGTAATTAATTATTAATTTGACTTAATCAGGATACCTCCTATATGGCTGGTTGGAAATATCACGCAAAGTTAATATATTATATTAAGGGAGATATCTAAAATAGTAGTGATAAAAGTGAATCTTTTAACCCCTAGCATTTTCTTTTATTGTATTTTTACATTTTTAATTTCCAGCTTTTACTTTTCCGAATTTACTTTCCAGTATTTTCTTTATTTAATTTCAGCAATTACTTTATGTCTTCTATTTTATTTAAGCTTTTTCTTAGCCTTAGATATGTGTCGTAACTAAGCCCATTATCTGGGGTTGTGATAAATTCCAATATTACCGGTTTATAAGGGGTTAATTTACGGTTTGGGTAATATAGAAGTTTATTTATTGAGCCTTAGTCTTAATGCATCTTGTTAACTGGCCATTAATAAGATTAATTTGGTAAACTTTAAATGAAATTGGAAAAAGGATTTGAGGTTTAAACTCTAGATTCAATAGCCCACGATCTTCCTTGAGGATAGATAACCCTTTAATAGATTTCCTTGCAAGATAGGAATATACCTGTCGGGCGCGGGTAGCCATAATTGGAACTTAATCTTAATGAATTCAGATAACTTGGTTGACATAGGAATATGATTAATTATGTTACACTGGGTATTTGTATCTGACCATCGGAATAGGCTTTTGCATAATTTCGTGTTTCAGGTTAATAAACCGATATATTACACAAACATAAAATAATCATTTCATCTTTAAAAAGATTTTGGATGGATTCACAACCCTGGATAGTTTCTTAATATTGAATTTCACTTAATTTACTTTCGAGCCATTTTATTTACTTGTTTAAATTTTAAAATCACCACCCAATCAAACAATCAATCCATTAGATACTTGTAAAAATTTGGCTTCATAAATTAATAGCTTAGGTATTAAGTCCTCGTGGGATCGATACTTTTTATACTACTTGAACGATACGTGCGCTTGCGTTATACGCGTGTGATTGCACCGGTCACTCACCCATGTAAATCAAATGACATAGCCTGCTAAGCAGGAGTTTGTAGTACACATTGGATTCAGATCAATCCATATATGATCATCTAGTAGACTGAAATGAATTTATTTATTTAACTGATGTTAAAATAAATTTATTTCTGTCTGGGTCCAGTCTTATATGATCGTATCATATAAGGTACCTTCATCCACGTCACCACTCGAATGACCCAAGATCAAAATCATTATACATTTATGGAATAGACATTAGTTATAGATAAATAATAAATAAAGTACTAATGTTTTTTTTTACTTTCTACATATTATTTTAGATTACTAATTTCATTTCAGGCTTAAGTCCTCTTGTGTATGGCACTCATACATTAAGTCTGAAGGTACATAAATAATCACATTTATACATGATAATTTACAATATACGAATTGAAACAAACAACTAATAAATGAAAAATATACCATTTATTATTATGATAATAATTCCATTTATATATTACATGATGTTTTAGGTCATACATCTTACCAGATGAAAATCATTCTCAATCAAATATATATAGTTGAAATCAAGACCGTTATGATATTAATACATGGTAAGTATCATAATCATTATCAAATATGGAAAGAAATATGGTTGAAGTTGCACTTTTCTATGCCTCTCGAATCTACGAGGCCAATTGTTTTCTTTGGGTCTCGACGAAGGTGCTTAGGTTTGCTCTCCAAACGGTCTACACGACTTTATCCTCATAAGATGGCCTCACCTATATAGGCGTGGTTGTCCGACTTATAGCCTATACAACATTATTATTTTATAATAATATGGGTGGTGGGGCTTGAACCATAGACTTCCTCCATATAATTAAGGTTCTTAAGTCCCACCATGGTACCGTCAAGCCAAGTTGGCCAGATGTTACCAAGGTGGCACTTAAAGAATCTTATAAATACTTTGAGGTTCAAGATACTATTTATTCATTTTGTACTTAATCAAACATCATTAACTTGTTCATTCTTCATATTTTGATCACCAAATTAGCTCTAGACTTACTTCATCATAATCAAGCTCAAATCAAGTTCTTAATTTGTATTATTTTCTCATTTATGAGCTTTTGTATTTGTTGGAACTTTGTTCTCCATTTGTTATGTAAACAAAAATAATTGGGTCATCTTTGGTCCCATAAATAATATATTGTAAAAGTTTTATCTATATCTGAAAGTTGGATTTAGGTCATCTTCGAGCCCGGAAAAGAAGAAGTATAATAGTTGGTGGACACATGTGAAATTCAACCAATATATGGAATATTTTAGCTTGGATAGTTGAGGCATGGACGGAGATAGGGTTGTCGAACCTTATAAAAATCTCGTCTGTCCAATATCTCTAATTCTTATCTCATTATTATGCACTTGTTGCACTTTTGAGACATTGGTTATATGTTTTATATGTTTTAGTTGAAATTGGATATTTGAGATGGCTTAATTGAATTGTGTAAATTGTTGATGCTATTGAATATCATATTATTGAGATTATTTGTGGATGGAATTGAGGATTAAAGTAATTTAAATGTTGAATTGAATTTGGTAGTATTAGGCTTGAATTGAGAAATTGAGTTTATTTAAACCTTAAGATTTTTTTAGTTCTCAATTCACCTTATTCTTGGGTTATTTAGGCCATACCACTAAAGGATTTTCAAAAGCTTCAATCTCAGTAAGAATCACCATATTTTATTGACTTATCACACAAGAAAACCCAAAAACATAAGATAAAAAGTAAATGGAATAATAAAATAAAGAACTTGAAAAATGATGATGAACTTGATCGAGGAAAGAATAACCCTCTATCCTTTAGACAAAATCAACCCCGCATTAGTGCACTTCAGTTTTGATTTTTGTCTCCCAGAATACAACGATCACTTTTTGATGACAGATCACTTCAAATCAACAAGCATAATAAACAATGCACTCTAAATCTATACTATATGCTCAATTATGGCTTCTATAAGAAATTTTTCTCCCAAAAAGAAGAAGAACGAATTAATAAGAGAATGATGGATGGAATAAATGAAAAATACAACGTCTTGTTATAGACATGGGGTTTGTTGGGTTTCTACGGTCTAACCGGGATCGTTTTAAGCAAAGAAACCATGTGCGAATACAACAAGGAAGTTGCGGAATACTTACAATGATCGGTTGAGCGATGCGACGAAGAAAAATCTTTTCCTCCAAGGTTGCTCCATTGATGCTCCAAGCTCCAAGCTTCCCAAATGGTGATTCCAAGCTCACAAGTTGGTTTCCCTATCACCTTAGGATGACTCCTTATGTGCTAGCATTCTTGATTTTGCAACAAAATCATCAAGATAATGAACCCTAGGCTCACGGTTTGGAGAGAAGAAATGGCCACAATGGCCGAATGAGGGAGAAGCAAAATAAGGCCCTTGGCCGAATGTGTGTGTTAGGGAGAGAGAAGTGTGTGTTGTGTATCTAATACACTAAATAAAAAAAACAAATACCAATTATTAAAATAATGATATATGTCTTTCATGGCTTCACACAAGAGTGATTTACACTCAACCAACAACTAACAACTTCTATCACTTTAAAGTGACAAGGTTGACTAGTGATGTGACGCATGATGTGACTTGTGGGCCCCACTTGATTCCAAATGGGCGTGGGCCCGCAAACACTCCCGGACTCGGGTTCGCTAATTCTGAATTAACGAATTTTCCATTGCGACGTAATTAAATCAAATTTAATTAAATAATTATGCCTAGAAAAATTATTATTCACGTCGCTAACGAATTAATTCTAAATTAACTCGTTCGCCCGAATTAAAATCTAATTTCAATTCCGCGTCGAAATCCAATTTTGTATAATATATAAAATATATTATTTTATCGATTAATTCCAAATTAATCATTTTCTCTCTTTTATTTATATTTTATCCCAGATAAAATATCTCTGTAATTAATCCCAGATTAATTTTCTCTCTCATCTAATTAATCCCAGATTAATAAAGTGCGAGTCATACGTCATCGGTGAATCTTCGGGAAGCGACCCATGAGATCCCCGGATATGTTGGCAGTAAATCCGGTCATCGGACTATCCGAACACGTATGTATCTAGTACTACGTTTTTACCGATTTACAAGATAAGGTTGGCTTCTAGCAAAGCGCCATGCCTACCCAATTCTCCATAAATATCCTTACATGAATATGTGATCTATATCAGGCGTAGTATACATAGTATTACGTATCTCGATCCAGTATCAGATGTCACGTGCAAGGCCTGGGGCTGGAATTGTGTCTGCCCCGTACGAAGCATATATCGGATCTCTGGTAACTAGTCTATATAATCGGATAATCATGACCTAGTCATATTATCCCGATGACTACAGTACATAAGGAAACCAGTTCCGCATCCTACGTGATCATCATCTCCACTATGACTGGAGTGATACTTCCATCTCGACATCACACCCAATACACTACGATTCTCAATATACCCAGAAGAGGCGTACGCAGAACCTGTTAAAGCCCTGGACGACCAAAACCAAAGTATATTGATTGTCGCAAGTATTAGCGGTGTAAGTCTCAGGTTAAGACCAAATACATCTACCCTGATTCGGACTTCCATAGACACATAGTCATACTACCAATGGAATTCCGAGGGGTCTATCCAGAGCGAAGCTATTTTCCGTACCATCGTAAAACACAACCTCCTACTACACTTGCATGAGTATCATATACCCAAATATATGAGAACTATGCCGTTATGCCCTCACAACGCGCACAAGTGTAATACTAGTCTTTTCTGCATTATCGATGTCTAATCTCGATAATACTCTGACTAGGGATATTTATTGGTTAAACCTTCGTGGATTGATACTGTCTCATATCATCTCAATCTAGGAACTAATCATAAGGACCTCCTATCATTTATACATCTTGGTAATCTAATTACAAATGATAAGAGAGCAATTTCCTTTGTCACATAGTTAATTTGTACAACAACACCATGATCTGTACAAATAGTGACGATATGGGTCATAACTGTCCAACAATCTCCCACTTGGCCTATAGCCAGTCACTCAAGTGTCCTACACCCGAACTATGTACGGTTCACTCAATTTACTGAGAAAAGACTTTCGTCAGCGGATTTGCATGATTATCATCTGATGCGATTTATATGATCATCACATCGCCACGATGTATGATCCGAACGGATCAGATGAATAATCGAAGTATATATCTGGATCGTTGATGAGAGCATTAATTCTTTAGCCTGCGTTGTAGCCTAGCTCAGCTGCTAACATAATTATATCTAATCTAATTAGAATTATTATCAATACAGAAGGCTTCTATTGCTTCCTCAGCCGTAGCAATAACCCACTTTGTTTGTTTATTCGGTAACAGTATCTTGCTTGGAATATTTCCAGCTCACTATTCCGTTATTCAAACTTTATAGTACCGTTGTTACAACTTATAGTCGTTATTATCGGTTTAGGAAACTTGCAGCAGTGAACCCAGTCACTTCAAGTTCTCCATCTCCATAGTTTAAGACATCATCCTTAGTTCTCTAAGATACTAAAGGATGTTCTTAACATTAATCTAGTGACTATCACTTGGATTGGCCTGATTCTGAATCCATATTCTCAAAGCATATGAGACACCAGGTCGCGTACATTTTTCAATGTACGATTTCTCAGAGATTATTAAAAACTTTTAGATCTATCCCAGTAGATCTTTATTCCTAGAATAAAGGTTGTTTCTCCCAAGAATTCTAAGGAGAATTTTTCATGAAAGCCAAGCTTTCACTGATTATATTATGGGAATATCATTTCCAAGAAATGACATGTCACAGGACATTCACTTTCAGTGCGCTCCCACTATCCTCTTTATATACACAAGAATCATTTTCATTTTGAATTAAATCATACACCATTATGATTACATCAAAACGATAATTCCAAGAACGATATGCTTGCTTCAATCCATCCATGGGTCGTATAACCTGCAAACCTTGTTTGCTTGTTTTGGTACAACAAAACCGTCAGGATATTGTAAACATCCTCCAAAAGGTTTCCGTTAAGGAAAGCGGTTTTGGCATTCAGCTGTCATATTTCATAAATGAAACATGCAGCAACAACAAGCATTATCCAAATGGATTTGACAATGGTAACAGGTAAAAGGTTTCGTCGTAATCGACACAATGTTGATAACGATACCTTTCCGCTAAAAGCCTAGCTTTATACGTTGGTTCGTTGCCATCCATGTATGTCTTCCTTGAATACTTATATAGTACCAATAGGCACAATGCCTTGCGGTACATCAACTAGTGTCCAAACATAGTTGGTATACATGGAATCCATTTCGGATATCATGGCACTTTGCCATAATAGGGAGTCGATACCCTGTATCACTTCCTCATACGTAGTCAGTTCGTATTCCTCAATAAGATTGACATCTTTATGAGGTGAGATCAGAAACCCATACCCCAGGTTGTTTTCTGACTCTCTCCGACTTACGCGGTTCTTGTGTATTCGAAGATTATTGGTATAGTTTCATCCTTGATGAACTATTTGTGTTCCATTAAGGAATCGGTGCCTTGAACAATATTACTCCAATTTTCATCGAGTTTTACTATCCTCCCACTTACCACTGCATATAGGTATTCCTTTTAGGAAAACCGTATGGTGAGCAACAATTACATTGTTCTCTTGTGAGTTGTATAACTACTATACTTTGGTTTCCCTATGATAACCTACAATTAGGCACTTATCCGATTTGGGTTCTAGTTTGGTATCATCCAAAAATATGCCTAGCATTCCCAAATCTTCAGGAATGAGAAACCCATTTTCTTTCCTGTTTATATCTAATATGAAATCTGTCTAATAGATTTTTATGGAACCTTATTCTAAATAAGTTTTGCACTGTTTATGCGTATCCGTTGAAGGAAATGGTAGCTCAGAGCGACTCATGATTAACCTTATCATGTCCAACAAAACTCGGTTTATCCGTTCGGACACACCGTCAAATTGACGTGTTCCGGGAGGAGTCCTCATTGAAAGAATACTATACTCTTTCAAGTATATGAGAAACTTATTGCTTAAGTATTTTCATCATGGTCCAATCATGGTGCTTAATACTTTAGCCGATCTGTTTGTCTACTTCGTGTCGAAACTGTAAAAGTTTCCGATTTGTGTTTCAAAGGAAACATATAACCATAACGCGATGCCACATCCGTAAAGGTCACGAAATATTCATATCCATATCTAGCCTAGCTAGATATGGGCCCACCTACGTCACTATGAACCAGTGCTAACAGATCGGTGGCATTTACAATTTTACCAAGTAAATAGTGTTTTAGGCACTTTGCCCAATAAACTAGATTCGTAGACATTGTTTGAATGGAATCAAATTTGTCCTAGTATCCACTCTTCAAAAGTGTGGATATACGAGTCTTGTTAAATTGTGTGTCCCAGACAACAATGCCACAAATAAGTCTCAACTGATTTATTCAGTTTGAGCTATTTGTTTGTCATGTTATATGTTTGAGATTCATTTATATTCAAAATATAAATACTGTTATTCACATCTAATGTGTTTATCTCAATATCATCTTTATATAATAAAACACTTTAGTGTTATAGAATATAAAGGTATACCCGCAACGGGTTAAACCCTGATATAGAGATAATGTTTCTAGTCAAACTAGTTACATTTTAACAGTTTCCTAATTTAAGTACACACCCGAAGGGTAGTTCCTAAACTTAGGTATCTACGGTTAAAACAGCGACTGTTGTCCTATTTTCAAATCGCAGATTAATCTCAACTGAAGTCAGTATCCTGCTTTTCAGCAGATTCTGCACACCAGTACATATTTATGTACCATATCCAGTATCTAAAATCCAATTTTAATACTAGCAGTGAACATATTTTATTACAAACATATTTGAAGTTGGAGCCTTGCTCGTCTTCAATTCCTTCATGTCTGCCTTATCCATACGGCAGTCACGCTTCCGTGTCCCCGTTTGCCACAATTTAGGCAGACATTTTGGGATATGTCATTTATCTTCCCAGAAGATTATAATGATTTTGCCTTTGCCCTTTTCGGAACCCCAGAAGCCTTTGGCCAAGCCTTGGCTTTCCGGAATGTCGAAGAAAGATGCGCTTTGCGCTTCTTGCCTTATTGCAAACTTTGGCTTTGACTCCTTGAGTATAGTCATTAACTCTCTAAGAGTTTACTATTACAATTTAGTACTTCAAAGATCTAAAAATAAATCTATGAAGATCCTTCAATTTCATTATCATACTTTAAGGATCTAATCCTTAGTTCTGATTAAGAAATTAAGGAGTCTATTTGGAAAGCATAACGAATTAAGCACTAAAGTTATCATCACATGAATATTCCAAATATCATGCTCTACTATTTCCTTAACTCCGGGCTTAGGCCTAATATGTTATTTTATCAAATAAAGTAACTTATTAGTTTCCAGGACCATCCTGAAATTTTATTCCAATTTGAAAAACAAAGTCGTTTAAATACATTTTCACCCAGGATTATGTTTTAAACATTAATCTTTCAATTTATCTTGATTTTAATAGTCCAACTATTTAATCAACGATTTAGGTATTATTTATTATAATGATTACTATAGTTTAACTATATAATCAACTATAATTTAATTGGTTAAATTCAATTATATTGATTACTATAATCCAATTATAAAATAAACTATTAATTGAAATAGTTTGAATACAGTCCAACTGTTTATTAAAACAACAATTAAATATTAGTCCAACTAATATATTAATTTATTTGACGAAATAATTGTAATGAGCGCGTATAACAAGTAACTAAACGAATATTGCAAATTTAATACTTGCCTCCCACTATTTTTCGGCGAGCCTCTAACCCTCTGTTGAGTACTCGGGAAACCTTGTTTCCTAGTGGGCTAGGATCCCGTTAAATAACACACAATCTTGACTTTGGCCAACAAATTGTATGATAATTAACCTAGGTAGATCTCTAAGATCAATTGGATCCCATCCAATTCCTAAATCCAGTAGGGGACATCCAAGTCCGAAAATATATTCTTATATATGCCAATATATCCAATATATTGCCTAATTTTTCCTCTGAATCAACTAAGCATTGGCTTTGGCACAACAAACTTAGTGATCCCAGTTAAGCGGAACCCATTGACCTTGGAAAGCTTCGTAATCAATGTCGATGGACAAGAAGTGATCTTGACTTTGGCCAACAAATCACAACTTGGACAAGACACCAATATGGAACAAAGCCTTCATGATTCAAACACATCCTCGATGGACAAAGGTCTTGACTTTGACAAACAAACCAATGCCAGTCTTGGATCTTGAGTAAGAATCACTCAATGGAAGGAAAAACGCTTAATATGATGTTGAGGGTTTTTCGCGTGCAATTGGCAACCAATTAATTATCTTTGTTAAGGTCTCATCATCATACACCCTTAAACATGCATTCTAAACATATAATAATGTGCGTAAGTAAATAAATATAATAATGATATGCGGATGGATATTTAACATATTGTTCCTAGAACAAATCTCTCTCTTTCCTGTCTCCCGCTAGCACATGTATTACTTCTACCTATTACATAACACTTCTAAAGAAACCTCATTTACATTGAGGGGAATAGGTGAGAAGAGAAATACAAAGAGTGAGGAGGTAATAGGCTGGACACGCAGGTCCAATTAATAAATTCTAAATTTATTACAACAATTTCCAAAATTGCCCCAACCATCTAATATCCATCTGATATACATTATTCATGCATCGCAACCATGTATTCACACAAGCATATTATCAATCAATCTAATCCAATTAATTAATCTGATAATTAATGACCATCCAATGTTCAAACAACGATTTGATTTTGCGCGAGTCTAACTCGTTTTGTGAATAAGTACTCAAAGTACGAATTCTTGAATTAAATTAAACTACAACATTAAATCCAATTTAATTTGTATTTAATACTAATTCACAATTTAATTCCAAATTAAATATTACACTTTATTAACGAACCTTTACGACTTAGATTCTAAATTTAATCGTTACGGGTCTCAAAGTCCAATTAACATCCAATGTTAATTTAATTAATGTCCAATGGGCTTTTAATTAATTTCTTAAGGCATGGACTTTTGGTCAACATGGGTCAAACTCAGATACTAAAGCCCATTTAAGGAATCACCCTTATATGCCAAGAAACCAATTTAGGCCCATTAGGCCCAATTAAATATTAAAGGTCCATTAGTCATAATTGGACTTTATGGATATGGTTTTGGGCCCAATTGGATCCAATCAATTTAGCCTAAACCAATCTTGGTACAACCAATCCCATTTAAGTCAAATTACAACTTTTAAGCCCAATTTCCAAAATAGGCTCAATTAATTAAATTATCAAAATTCCAAATTTTATAATCTAATTAACTAAAGTGTATTCCATAATTAATTACCCAAATTAACATTTCCAAAACATCAATTAGCCTAATTAATTATGCTCAACATGATCAAAACATGTCCAACACATTTTAATCAAAAATCAAATCATTTCCCATGCTTATTGTCTCGGCATTTTAGGGTTTTTTTAAATTGATTCAGTTTCAATCCAATTAAATCCACAATCAATATTACCCAATGTTTTCAAACTCATCCAATGATCAAAAACACAAAAAATACCAAGACTTAGGGCAATAATCCTATTCGGCCAAGCCTAGAATTTTGGGGAAAAATGATCCAATACAATTTTCATGAAATTGATCCAATACAACTTCAATTAAATATCATTTAAGCATACTCAATCAAGTAATTTAATCAAATCATGCTCAAAATCAATTTACCCAATTTTAACCCTAAGTTCAAGTTTCATGCACAACTTCGCTCTGATACCATTGTTGGGTTTCTACGGTCTAACCGGGATCATTTTAAGCAAAGAAACCATGTGCGAATACAACAAGGAAGTTGCGGAATACTTACAATGATCGGTTGAGCGATGCGACGAAGAAAAATCTTTTCCTCCAAGGTTGCTCTATTGATGCTCCAAGCTCCAAGCTTCTCAAATGGTGATTCCAAGCTCACAAGTTGGTTTCCTTATCACCTTAGGATGACTCCTTATGTGCTAGCATTCTTGATTTTGCAACAAAATCATCAAGATAATGAACCCTAGGCTCACAGTTTGGAGAGAAGAAATGGCCACAATGGCCGAATGAGGGAGAAGCAAAATAAGGCCCTTGGCCGAATGTGTGTGTTGGGGAGAGAGAATGTGTGTTGTGTATCTAATACACAATAATAAAAAAAAAACAAATACCAATTATTAAAATAATATAAATGTCTTTCATGTTTTCACACAAGAGTGATTTACACTCAACCAACAACTAACAACTTCTATCACTCACTTTAAAGTGACAAGGTGACTAGTGATATGTGACGCATGATGTGACTTATGAGCCCCACTTGATTCCAAATTCGCGTGGGCCCGCAAACACTCCCAGGCTCGGGTTCGCTAATTCCGAATTAACGAATTTTCCATTGCGACGTAATTAAATCAAATTTAATTAATTACTAATTATGCCTAGTAAAATTACTATTCACGTCGCTAACGAATTAATTATAAATTAACTCATTCGCCTGAATTAAAATCTAATTTCAATTCCGCGTCGAAATCCAATTTCGTATAATATATCGAATATATTATTTTATCGATTAATTACAAATTAATCGTTTTCTCTCTTTATATTTTATTTTATCCCAGATAAAATATCTCCGTAATTAATCCCAAATTAATTTTCTCTCTCATCTAATTAATCCCAGATTAATAAAGTGCGAGTCATACGTCATTGGTGAATCTTCGGGAAGCGACCCATGAGATCCCCGGATATGTTGGCAGTAAATCCGGTCGTCGGACTATCCGAACACGTATGTACCTAGTACTACGTTTTTACCGATTTACAAGACAAGGTTGGCTTCTAGCAAAGCGTCATGCCTACCCAATTCTCCATAAATATCCTTACAGGAATATGTGATCTATATCAGGCGTAGTATACATAGTATTGCGTATCTCGATCTAGTATCAGATGTCACGTGCAAGGCCTGGGGCTGGAATTGTGTCTGCCCCGTACGAAGCATATATCGGATCTCTGGTAACTAGTCTCTATAATCGGATAATCATGACCTAGTCATATTATCCCGATGACTGCAGTATATAAGAGAACCAGTTTCGCATCCTACGTGATCATCATCTCCACTATGACTGGAGTGATACTTCCATCTCGACATCACACCCAATACACTACGATTCTCAATATACACAGAAGAGGCGTACGCAGAACCTGTTAAAGCCCTGGACGACCAAAACCAAAGTATATTGATTGTCGCAAGTATTAGCGGTGTAAGTCTCAGGTTAAGACCAAATACACATACCCTGATTCGGACTTCCATAGACACAGTCATATACGCCAATGGAATTCTGAGGGGTCTATCCAGAGCGATGCTGTTTTCCGTACCATCGGTAAAACACAACCTCCTACTACACTTGCATGAGTATCCTATACCCAAATATATGAGAACTATGCCGTTATGCCCTCACAACGCGCACAAGTGTAATACTAGTCTTTTCCGCATTATCGATGTCCAATATCGATAATACTCTGACTATGGATATTTAATGATTAAATCTTCGTGGATTGATACTGTCTCATATCATCTCAATCCAGGAACTAATCATAAGGACCTCCTATCATTTATACATCTTGGTAATCTAATTACAAATGATAAGAGAGCAATTTCCTTTGTCACATAGTTAATTTGTGCAACAACACCATGATCTGTACAAATAGTAACAATATGGGTCATAACTGTCCAACAGGGTTGCCATTAAAATGTCGCCACTAATGACAATAGTTGCATCAATTCTTTGAATTTACACTATTTCATCCAACCTTTGTGTTTTTCCATCATAAATATGTTGAGGTTTTGGGCAAAATATCTAGGTTGCGTAGCGGAATACGGGAAAATCAAATTTTCCGATTTCTTTAATTTTTCTTGGGTAATTAAAATAAACTTATTTATTTTAATCACTCAATACTCAAAAATAGAAATTTTAACCCAGAAATCATAATTTAATAAATTACCATACAACCCCAAAACTTTCCATTTTAATCATTTTAGTCCTAAGTTGTTCAAAACAAGCTTAGGTGATTTCCAATCACAAACAACATGATTTGTACATCAAATATACATTAAAACAGAATTCTAAAAAAAAAAATTCAGATTTTTCAGTAATTAAGAAAATGCCCCAAAACTTTACATTTTGATCATTTTAGTCCTAATTTGTCAAATACATAATTAGGTGATTCCAAATCACTACCAAAATGATCTATACATGTATTATACATGAAAATACAAATTAAAATTCAAGAAACCAATTTTTCCTAAATTGCCGAGAGGTCCCTCAAGTTTCCAAGAATTGCACTTTAGTCCAAATTGGTTCAAAACCATTCAAGATCAAGTCCAATCAATACCAAAATTAATATGCATCATATATACATCATTAATTAACACATATATGAAAAGCCTCAAATTTGGAGAGGGTTATGAACCCTAATTTCTCAAAATTATCCAATTGGCCAATTAACACCAAATTAATAAAATTCAACACTTTAATTCAATCCTTACAACACCAAACAAGTCTCACCACCATGAAACAACTCAAAAACAATTCTAGGTCATTTATGAGTGGCTAAGAAACTCTAGAATGGCTACCAAGTTATCAAATAACCAAAAGTAAGTTTAATAACACTTAATAAGCTTTCTTTACTAAATACACATGTTAACACCTTTCATTCATGCTTTAAACAAACTTATTACAAACCCAAGAGAATAGAGAAAATACAACAACATCATATGTTGAAGTCTAAAGGCATGGAAATAATTTTCAAGTAAAGAAATGTATGAAATTACCTTAATTTTCAAGATTTTCTTCACAAATCTCCTTTAGCACTTAGGTTTTCTCTCAAATCCCTTTTTTTGTAATCTATTTTGAAGCCCAAAAGTTGAAGCATAATGAAAAAGAAACCCATTTATACTTAGAGTTGGCCGACACTACAAGGAGAAAATGGTAATTTTTTATTTTCAATTTTTTAATCAATATTAAAAGAATTCAAAGTCAAAAATGCTATCATTTTCATAAAGCAAAATAAATGTGCACCAACAAAATTATCCATTTAAAAGAATAATAATGATAAAGATAAACAAATTAAATAATTCTAATTATTTAACAATTAAATAATTAGACAATTACTTAATACAAATATCTAAATACATGTATCATATTTACATTAAATATTCCATAATACATATATTTGGAACATATGTCAAATATTTTATTTGACAAATAATTAATGTGTATTTAATAAAATCAAGAATTTAATCTAAATACACATTAATTAGAAAACGACCAGGTAACCCTTGGTAAGTGTTCCTAGAACATGCAAAGGATCTCTAAGAGTGATTCGTGTGTGAATTATCAAGTGAATTCCGGAGTTAACTTACATTGATTGGATGAGTTTCAAGACTTTTCAATGGATGTAATGGAAGCTCCAAGCTTTCTTCCCACGGTTACTTCACCAGGTTTGCCTGTCCTTCCCCTCTTTTCTCACCTTCAATGACTCCTTTTAAGTGCTAGCTTGTAGAATTTTGCAACAAAAATTCCATTATGGAGAGAGCAAGTTTTGGTTTTTACAAGAAGGGAGAAGATGAATAGTGCACACTTCAAAAGTGTGTTGACTTGTTAATTTATATAAACTTGGTGTGTAGTATTTGGTTTGTGTGTTTTAAAAGCAATCCAAGCTTTTCACTCAACCAATTACCAAATTTCATCATTAGTCTAATATATTGATGTAAGTTGGTGGGCCCCATTATAAATTCCAAATTTAAGTCGGACAATCCAACACGCAACTTCGCTCGGGCCTGGGTTCGTTTAATTCCGAATTAAACGAATTTTCCGTCGTGACTTAATTAAATTCAATTCAATTAAATAATAATGCCTCGTAAAATTATTATGGAAGTCGCTTACGAATTAATTCCAAATTAATTTATTCGCTTGAATTAAAATCCAATTTTAATTCCGTATTGAAATCCGATTTCAATTAATATATCTAATATATTATTTTAGCCCAATTAATTAAATAGTAAAATCTAATTTCACTATTAAATTCATTTTGCCGATTAATTCCAAATTAATCGCATTCTCTCCTCTCGACAAATTTAATCCCAGATAAATTCTCGACGTAATTAATGCCAAATTAATTCTTTCTCTGATAATTAATTCCCAGATTAATTATTGCCGTAATTAATCCCAGATGAATTTTCTCTCTCATAATTAATCTTAGATTAATTTTCTCTCTCATAATTAATCCCAGATTAATTTTTTTCGAGTCAAATGTCATCGGCGAATCTTTGGGAGGCGACCCTGTTGGACAGTTATGGCCCATAGCATCATTATTTGTACAGATCATGATGTTGTTGTACAAATTAACTATGTGACAAATGAAATTGATCTTCTATCATTTGTAAGTAGATTAGCAAGATATATAAATGATAGAAGGTCCATATGATTAGTTCCGGATTGAGATGATATGAGACAGTATCAATCCATAAAGGTTTAATCATTAAATATCCCTAGTCATATTATTATCGAGATTGGATATCGATAATGCGGAATAGACTAGTATTGCACTTGTGCGCGTTGTGGGAGCATAACGGCATAGTTCTCATATATTTTGGTATAGGATACTCCTGCAAGTATAATAGGAGGTTGTGTTTACCGATGGTACGGAAACAGCTTCGCTCTGGATAGACCCCTCAGAATTCCAATGGTAGTATGACTATGTATCTATGGAAGTCTGAATCAGGGTAGGTGTATTTGGTCTTAACCTGAGACTTGCACCGCTAGTACTTGCGACAATCAATATACTTTGGTTTTGGTCGTCCAGGGCTTTAACCGGTTCTGAGTACGCCTCTTTTGGGTTTATTGAGAATCGTAGTGTATTGGGTGTGATGTCGATACAGAAGTATCACTCCAGTCATAGTGGAGATGATGATCACGTAGGATACGGAACTTGTTCTATTATGTACTGTAGTCATCGGGATAATATGACTAGGTCATGATTATCCGATTATAGATACTAGTTACCAGAGATCTGATATGTGCTTCGTATGGGGCAGACACATTTCCAGCCTCAGGCCTTGCACGTGACATCCGATGCTGGATCAAAATATGCAATACTACGTATACTACGCCTGATATAGATCAGATATTCTAGTAAGAATATTTCTGGAGAATTGGGTAGGCATGATGTTTTGCTAGAAGCCAACCATGTCTTGTAAATCGGTAAAAATGTAGTACTAGGTACGTACGTGTTCGGATAGTCCGACGACCGGATTTACTGCCAACATATCCGGGGATCTCATAGGTCGCTTCCCGAAGATTCACCGATGACGTATGACTCGCACTTTATTAATGTAGGATTAATTAATGAGAGAGATAAAATTAATATGGGATTAATTACGGAGATATTTTATCTGGGATAAAATATTTATTAAAGAGAGAGAACGATTAATTTGGAATTAATCGATAAATTAATATATTCGATATATTAAAGGAAATTGGATTTCGAAGCGGAATTAAAATTAGATTTTAATTCGGGCGAACGAGTTAATTTAGAATTAATTCGTTAGCGACGTGAATAGTGATTTTGCTAGGCATAATTATTTAATTACATCGCAATGGAAAATTCGTTAATTTGGAATTAGCAAACCCGAGCCCGGGAGTGTTTGCGGATGAACTCGCATTTTGAATTCAAGTGCGGCCCACAAGTCACATCAAGCTTCAAACCACTAGTCACATCAAGCGTCAAATCACTTGTCACTTTGAGTGATGTGATGTCTAGTCACTTTTGATGTGAATAGTTGATGGTGGTGGTTGGAAGACATTTATTGCCTTTTGGCTCCAAATTTGGTTGACCCTTTTGGAAAAGACAAATACCAAATTTTGGTATATCTTTATTTGATTTTTGAAAATTCAAAGTAGTGTATTAGATACACAACTCAACTACCAACACTACTCACTCTCCCTCTTCTCTTTCTATTCGGCCAAGGGCTTTATTCTCTCTAATTTTTGGAAAATGCCGAGAGTTTTGCAAGAAGCAACAAGTGAAGTTTTGTTGCAAAATTTCACAAGTGCTAGCACACTTTAGAGTACATACAAAGGTGATAGGGAATCTTTTTCATGAGCATGGAATCACCATTTGTAAAGCTTGGAGCTTAGAGCATCATTGGAGCACACTGGAGGTGGTGACCGAAAATTGGAGGAGCTAAATCTGCCCACTGCTGAGAGCACCATGGAGGGGAGAAAAGTTTTTGTTCCACGCATCGCACAATCGATCAATGTGAGTATGATTCCGCCATATTTCATTGTAGTATTCACACATGTTTGATGCTTGAAAATGATCATTGGGACTTAATAGAAACCCAACAATGGTATTCTTGAGCCATTTTGAGCATGAAACTTGATTAGGGTTAAAATTGGGAAAATTTGATTTGAGCATGTTTCAGTGAAATTGATTGATTGAGTATGCTTAAATTATGATAACATGGTGTTATGCATTGTCAATTTGATGAATTTTGAATTGGACAAATTTTCCCCAATTAGTTTGGCTTGGTCGAATACTACATGTGCCCTAAAGTCATGGTATTTTTTGTTTCTTTGATCATTGGATGACTTGAAACAATTGGGTAATGTTAATTTGAGATTTAATTGGATTGAATTTTGAATTGGACAAAATACCCTAAATGCTGTGAATGTGTAGCATGGAAAATGACTTGATTTTTTGATTCAAATATGTTGGACATATGTTGATGATAATGAGCATAATTAATTGTACAAATTTGTGTTTTGGAAATGTTAATTTGGGTAATTAATTATGGCATACACTTTAGTTAATTAAGTTATGAAATTTGGAATTTGGTAATTTAATTAATTGGGCCTATTTTGGAAATTGGGCTTGAAAAGTTGTAATTGGGCTTAATGGGCTTGGTTGTACCAAGTTAGGTTTAGGCTAAATTGGTTGGATCCAATTGGGCCCAAAACCATTTCCATAAAGTCCAATTATGACTTAATGGACCTTTAATATTAATTGGGCCTAATGGGCCTAAATTGGTTTCTTGGCAAATAATGGTGATTTCTTAAATGGGCTTTGGTATTTGGGTTTGACCCATATTGACCAAAAGTCCATGCCTTAGAAATTAATTAAAAGCCCATTGGACTTTAAATTAAATTGACATTGGATGTTAATCGGGCTTTGAAATGAGACCCGTAACGATTAGATTTAGAATCTAAGTCGTAAAGGTTCATTAATAAAGTGTAATATTTAATTTGGAATTAAATAAATGAATTAGTATTAAATACAAATTAAATTGGATTTATTGTTGTAGTTTAATTTAATTCAAGAATTCGTACTTTGAGTACTTATTCGTAAAATGAGTTTAACTCGCGCAAAATCAAATCGTTGTTTGAACATTGGATGGTCATTAAATTCATATTAATTAATTGGATTAGATTGATTGATAACATGCCTGTGTGAATACATGGTTGCGATGTATGAATAATGCATATCGGATGGATATTAGATAGGTGAGGGCAATTTTGGAAATTGTTGTAATAAATTTAGAATTTATTAAATTGGACCTGCATGTCCAGCCTATTACCTCCTTACTCTTTGTATTTCTCTTCCCACATATTCCCCTCAATGTAAATGAGGTTTCCTTAGAAGTGTTATGTAATCGGGTAGAAGTAATACTTGTGCTAGCGGGAGAGAGGAAATTGAGAGATTTGTTCTAGGAACAAAGTGTTTAAATATCCATCTGCATATCATTATTATATTTATTTATTTACGCGCCTTATTATGTGTTTAGAATGCATGTTTAAGGGTGTATGGTGATGAGACCTTAACAAAGATAATTAATTGGTTGCCAATTACGCGAGAAAACCCTCAACATCATATTAAGCATGTTTCTTCCATTGAGTGATTCTTACTCAAGATCCAAGACTGGCATTGGTTTGTTGGCCAAAGTCAAGACCTTTGTCCGTCGCGGATGTGTTTGAATCATGAAGGCTTTATTCCATATCGTTGTCTTGTCCAAGTTGTGATTTGTTGGCCAAAGTCAAGATCACTTCTTGTCCATCGACATTGATTACGAAGCTTTCCAAGGTCAATGGGTTTCGCTTAACTGGGATCACTAAGTTTGTTGTGCCAAAACCAAGGCTTAGTTGATTCAGAGGAAAAAGGTTAGGCAATATATTGGATATATTGGCATATATAAGATATATGTTTCGGACTTGGATGTCCACCTACTGGATCTAGGAATTGGATGGGATCCAATTGATCTTAGAGATCTACCTAGTTAATTATCATACAATTTGTTGGCCAAAGTCAAGATTGTGTGTTATTTAACGGGATCCTAGCCCACTAGGAAACAAGGTTTCCCGAGTACTCAACAGAGGGTTAGAGGCTCGCCGAAAAATAGTGGGAGGGAAGTATTAAATTTGTAATATTCGTTTAGTTACTTGCCATACGCGCTCATTACAACTATTTCGTCAAATAAATTAATATATTAGTTGGACTAATATTTAATGTTGTTTTAATTAAACAGTTGGACTGTATTCAAACTATTTCATTATGGTTGATTATCTAATTGGATTATAGTAATCAATATATTTGAATTAACTAATTTCAATTAATAGTTGATTTTATAATTGGATTATAGTAATCAATATAATTGAATTAACCAATTAAATTATAGTTGATTATATAGTTAGACTATAGTAATCATTATAATAAATAGTACCTGAAATCGTTGATTAAATAGTTGGACTATTAGAATCAAGATAAATGAAAGATTAGTGTTTAAAACATAATACTTGGTGAAAATGTATTTAAACGACTTTAATTTTCAAATTGGGAATAATGAATCAGGATAGTCCTGAAAACTGAGAAGTTACTTTATTTGATATAGTAACATCTTGGGCCTAAGCCCGGAGTTGAGAAAATAGTAGAGCATGATCTTTGGAAGATTCATGTGATGATAACTTTAGTGATTAATCCAATAAGCTTGCCAAATAGACTCCTTAATTTCTTAATCAGAACTAAGGATTAGATCATTATAGTATGATATTGAAATTGAAGGATCTTCATAGATCTATCATTAGATCTTAGAAGTACTAAATTGCAATAGTAAACTCTTGGAGAGTTAATGGCTATACTCAAGGAGACAAAGCCATAGTTTGCAATAGGCAAAAAGCGCAAGGCACACCTTACTTCGACATTCTAGAAGGCCAAGGCTTGGCCAAAGGTTTCTGGGTGTGGAAAAGGGGCAAAGGCAAAGTCATTATAATCTTCTGGGAAGATAAAGGACATATCCCAGAATGTCTGCCTAAATTGTGGCAAACGGGGACACAGAAGCGTGACTGCCGTATGGACAAGGCAGACATGAAGGAATTGAAGACGGTGCAAGGCTCCGACTTCAAATATGTTTGTCATAAACATGTTCACTACTAGTATTAAAATTGGATTTTAGATACTGGAAGTGGTACATAAATATATACTGGTGTGCAGAATCTGCTGGTAAGCAGGATACTGACTTCAGATGAGATCTATCTACGAATCGGAAACGGGACGACAGTCACTGTTTTAATCGTAGATACCTAAGTTTAGAAACTACCCTTTGGGTGTGTACTTAAATTAGGAAACTGTTAAAATGTAACTAGTTTGACTAGAAACATTATCTCTATATCAGGGTTTAACCCGTTGCGGGTATACCTTTATACTCAGAAAACAACCTAGGGTATGGGTTTCTGATCTCACCTCATAAAGATGTCAATCTTATTGAGGAACACGAACTGACTACATATGAGGAAGTGATACAAGGTATCGACTCCCTATTATGGCAAAGTGTCATGATGTCCGAAATGGATTCCATGTATACCAACTAAGTTTGGATACTAGTTGTTGTACCGAAAGGCATTGTGCCTATTGGTACTATATAAGTCTTCAAGGAAGACATACATGGAAGGCAACATACCAACGTACTAAGCTAGGCTTATAGCGAAAAGGTATCGTTATCAAAATTGTGTCAATTACGATGAAACCTTTTAATTGTTGCCATAGTTAAATCCATTTGGATAATGCTTGTTGAAGCTGCATGTTTCATTTATAAAATATGACAACTGAAGGCCAAAACCGCTTTCCTTAACGGAAACCTTTTGGAGGATGCTTACAACATCCTGATGGTTTTGTCGTACTATAACTAGCAAACAAGGTTTGCAGGTTATTCGATCCATGTATGGATTGATGCAAGCATAGGGTTCTTGGAACTATCGTTTTGATGTAATCATAATGGTATATGATTTAATTCAAAACGAAAATGATTCTTGTGTATATAAGGAGGTTAGTGGGAGCGCACTGACAGTGAATGTCCTGTATAATAATGACATTTCATTTCTTGGAAATGATATTTCCCATAATACAATCGGTGAAAGCTTGGCTTTCATGAAAATTATTCGTAGAATTCTTGGGAGAAACAACCTTTATTCTAGGAATAAAGATCTACTGGGATAGATCTAAAAGTTGTTAACATTCTCCGAGAACTTGTAATTTGAAAAATGTACGCGACCTGGTGTCTCAAACGCTTTGAGCATATGGAGTCGCAATCGGGCCAATCCAAGTGATAGTCACTGGATTGATGTTAAGAACATCCTTAAGTATCTTAGATGAACTAAGGATGTTGTCTTATACTATGGAGAATGAGAACTTGAAGTGACTGGGATCACTGCTGCAAGTTTCCAAACCGATAAAACGACTATGAGTCGTAACAAAGGTACTATACAGTTTGAATAACGGAACAGTGAGCTGGAAATCTTCCAAGCAAGATACTGTTATCGAATAAACAACAAAAGTGGATTATTGCTGCAGCTGAGGCAGCAATAAAAGCCTTCTGGATTGATAATAATCCTAATCAGATTATGAGTAGTTTTGTTAGCAGCTGAGCTAGGCTACAGCACAGGCTAAAGAATTAATGGTCTCATCAACGATCCAGATACATACTTCGACTATTCATCTGATTCATTCGGATCATACATCGTGGCGATGTGATGATCGAATAAATCGCATCAGATAATAATCATGCAAATTCGCTGACGAAAGCCTTTTCTCAGCAGAAGTTTGAGCGAACCGTACATAATTCGGGTGTAGGACACTTGAGTGATTGGATATAGGCCAGGTGGGAGATTTTTGGACAGTTATGGCCCATAGCATCACTATTTGTACAGATCATTGTGTTGTTGTACAAATTAACTTTGTGACAAAGGAAATTGCTCTTCTATCATTTGTAATTAGATTAGCAAGATATATAAATGATAGAATGTCCATATGATTAGTTCTGGATTGAGATGATATGAGACAGTATCAATCCATAAAGGTTTAATCATTAAATATCCATAGTCGTAGTATTATCGAGATTGGACATCGATAATGCGGAATAAACTAGTATTGCACTTGTGCGCGTTGTGGGAGCATAACGGCATAGTTCTCATATATTTGCGTATAGGATACTCATGCAAGTATAATAGGAGGTTGTGTTTACCGATGGTACGGAAACAGCTTCGCTCTGGATAGACCCCTCGGAATTCCATTGGTAGTATGACTATGTGTCTATGGAAGTCCGAATCAGGGTAGGTGTATTTGGTCTTAACCTGAGACTTGCACCGCTAGTACTTGCGACAATCAATATACTTTGGTTTTGGTCGTCCAGGGCTTTAACCGGTTCTGAGTATGCCTCTTCTGGGTTTATTGAGAATCGTAGTGTATTGGGTGTGATGTCGATACAGAAGTATCACTCCAGTCATAGTGGAGATGATGATCACGTAGGATACGGAACTTGTTCTATTATGTACTGCAGTCATCGGGATAATATGACTAGGTCATGATTATCCGATTATAGAGACTAGTTACCAGAGATCCGATATGTGCTTCGTACGGGGCAGACACATTTCCAGCCTCAGGCCTTGCACGTGACATCCGATGCTGGATCAAAATATGCAATACTACGTATACTACGCCTGATATAGATCACATATTCTAGTAAGAATATTTCTGGAGAATTGGGTAGGCATGATGTTTTGCTAGAAGCCAACCATGTCTTGTAAATCGGTAAAAACATAGTACTAGGTACGTACGTGTTCGGATAGTCCGACGACCGGATTTACTGCCAACATATCCGGGGATCTCATAGGTCGCTTCCCGAAGATTCACCGATGACGTATGACTCGCACTTTATTAATGTGGGATTAATTAATGAGAGAGATAAAATTAATCTGGGATTAATTACGGAGATATTTTATCTGGGATAAAATATTTATTAAAGAGAGAGAACGATTAATTTGGAATTAATCGATAAATTAATATATTCGATATATTAAAGGAAATTGGATTTCGACGCGGAATTAAAATTAGATTTTAATTTGGGTGAACGAGTTAATTTAGAATTAATTCGTTAGCGACGTGAATAGTGATTTTGCTAGGCATAATTATTTAATTACGTCGCAATGGAAAATTCGTTAATTTGGAATTAGCGAACCCCGAGCCCGGGAGTGTTTGAGGACGAACTCGCATTTTGAATTCAAGTGCGGCCCACAAGTCACATCAAGCGTCAAATCACTTGTCACTTTGAGTGATGTGATGTCTAGTCACTTTTGATGTGAATAGCTGATGGTGGTGGTTGGAAGGCATTTATTGCCTTTTGGCTCCAAATTTGGTTGACCCTTTTGGAAAAGGCAAATACAAAATTTTGGTATATCTTTATTTGATTTTTGAAAATTCAAAGTAGTGTATTAGATACACTACTCAACTACCAACACTACTCACTCTCCCTCTTCTCTTTCTATTTGGCCAAGGGCTTTATTCTCTCTAATTTTTGGAAAATACCGAGAGTTTTGCAAGAAGGAACAAGTGAAGTTTTGTTGCAAAATTTCACAAGTGCTAGCACACTTTAGAGTACATACAAAGGTGATAGGGAATATTTTTCATGAGCATGGAATCACCATTTGTAAATCTTTGAGCTTGGAGCATCATTGGAGCACACATGGAGGTGGTGACCGAAAATTGGAGGAGCTAAATCTGCCCACTGCCGAGAACGCCATGGAGGGGAGAAAAGTTTTTATTCCTCGCATCGCACAACCGATCAATGTGATTATGATTCCGCCATATTTCATTGTAGTATTCACACATGTTTGATGCTTGAAAATGATCCTTGGGACTTAATAGAAACCCTACAGACCCAAGAGATCCTTGGATATGTTGGCAGTAAATACGATCATCAGACTATCCGAATACGTGCGTACCTAGCACCACATTCTTACCGATTTACAAGACATGGTTGGCTACTAGCAAATCATCGTGCCTACCCAATTCTCCAGAAATATTCTTTTAAGGAATACATAATCTTTATCACGCATAGTATACTATGTATTGTGTATTACGATCCAGTATCGGATGTCACATGCTAGGCCTTGGGCTGGAATTGTGTCTGTCCCGTACGAAGCATATATCGGATCACTGGCAACTAGTCTCTATTATCGGATAATCATGACCTAGTCATATTATCCCGATGACTGCAGTACTTAGAGTACCAGTTCTGTATCCCTGCGTGATCATCATCTCCATATGACTAAAGTGATACTTCCATCTTGATATCACACCCAATACACTACGATTCTCAGTATACCCAGAAGAGGCGTACACATAACCTGTTAAAGCCTCAGATGACCAAAACCAAAGTATACTGATTGTCACAAGTATTAGCGATGCAAGTCTCAGGTTAAGACCAAATACACCTACCCTGATTCAGATTCCCATAGACACATAGTCATACTACCAATGGGATTCCGAAGGGTCTATCCAGAGCGAAGCTGCTCCCGTACCATCGGTAAACAAAACCTCCTATCACACTTGCATAAGTATTTATACTTAAATATATGAGAACTATGTCGTTAAGCTTCCATAACGCGCACAAGTGTAATACTAGCCTATTCCGCATTATCGATGTCCAGTCTCGATAATACTACGACTAGGGATATTTAATGATTAAACCTTTCGTGGATTAATATTATCTCATATCCTATTAATCTGGTACTAATCATATGGACTTTTATCATTTATATATCCAAGTAATCCAATTACAAATGATGAAAGAGCAATTTCCTTTGTCACATAGTTAATTTTGTACAATAACACCATGTCCTTTACAAAATAGTGATGTTATGGGTCATAATTGTCCAACAATCTCCCACTTGGCCTATAGCCTTTCACTCAAGTGTCCAACACCTGACCTATGTACGGGTCGCTCATGCTTATACTAAGATATCGCTTTCGTCAGCGGTTCTGCAAGGTTATCATCTGATACGATTTATTAGATCATCACATCGCCATGATGTATGATCTCACGAATCAGATAAAACCATTGAAGTACATACTTGGATCGTTGATGAGACCGTAATTCTTTAGCCTGTGTTGTAGCCCAGCTCAGCTGCTAACAGAACTACTCCTAATCCAAATAGGAATTTTATAGATCCAAAATGTTTATTTTGCTGCCTCAACCGCAGTAATATATTCCGCTTTTATTGAATCGGCAACAATATCTTGCTTGGAAGATTTCCAGCTCACTGTTCCGTTGTTCAAACAAAATATGTACCCTTATTGTGACTTATAGCTCCATTATCGGTTTGGAAACTTGCAACGGTGAACTTAGTCACTTCAAGTTCCCCTTCTCCATGTTTTAAGAATGCATCCTTAGTTCGTCTAAGATACTCAATGATGTTCTTAACATCAATCCAGTGACTATCACCTGGATCGGCCTGATTGTGACTCCAAATGCTCAAAGCATATGAGACACCAGGTCGCGTACATTTCTTTCAATGTACGAGTTCTCGGAGAGTGCCAATAACTTTTAGATCTATCTCAGTAGATCCTTATTCATAGAATAAAGGTTGTATCTCCCAAGTATTCCATGGAGAATTTTAATGAAAGCCAAGCTTTCACCGATTGTTAACATGGGAATGTTATTGCTAAGAAGTAATACATCATCAATGTATAGGACAGTGATTGTCAGTGCGCTCCCACTAACCCTCTTATATACACAAGAATCATCTTCATTTTGAATGAAACCATATACCATTGTGATCTCATCAAAACGTTGGTTCCAAGAACATAATGCTTGCTTCAATCCATAAATGGATCGACTTAACTTGCAAACCTTGTTTGCATGTTTCGGTACGATAAAACCGTCAGGATGTTGTAAACATCCTCCAAAAGGTTTATGTTAAGGAAAGCGGTTTTGAAGACCATCTGCCATATTTCATAAACGAAATATGCAGCTATAGCAAGCATTATCCGAATGGATTTAATCATGGCAATGGGTAAAAGGTTTCCTCGTAATCGACACTATGTTGATGTCGATACCCTTTCGCTACAAGCCTAGCTTTATACGTTTGTTTGTTTCCATCCATGTTTGTCTTCACCATGAAGACCCATTTGCTACCAATAGGCACAATGCCTTCTGGTACATTAACCAGTGTCCAAACTTGGTTGGTGTACATGGAATCTATTTCGGACTTCATGGCTTATTGCCATAAAGCAGAGTCGATACCTTATATCACTTCCTCATATGTAGTCGGTTTATTATCCTCAATGAGACTAAAGTCTACGTGAGGTGAGATCAGGAACCCACACCTCTAAGGTTGTTTTCTGACTCTCCCTGTCCTACGCGGTTCTTGTGTGTTAGAAGATTGTGGAACAGTCTCATCCCTGATGAACTGTTTGTGTTCCGTTAAGGGATCGATGCTAGGAACAGTATTACTCTTATTTTCATCGAGTTCTACTTTCCTCTCACTTACCACTACATATAGGAATTCCTTTTCAAGGAAAACCGCATGGAGAGCAACAAATATCTTTATTCTCTTGTGAGTTGTGGAATTGGTTTCCCTAGGATAACCAATTACAAATAGGCACTTATCCAATTTGGGTTGTAGTTTGGTATCATCCAAACATATGCCCAGCATTCCCAAATCTTCAGGAATGAGAAACCTGGTTTCTTTCCTGTCCATATTTCATATGGAGTCTGTCCAACCGACTTTAACGGAACCTTATTCAAAATAAGTATTGCACTGCTCAATGCGTATCCCTAGAAGGAAATTGGTAGCTCAGAGCGACTCATCCTTAACCTTACTATGTCCAACAAGGTTCGGTTTCTCCGTTCGGACACACCACTCAATTGAGGTGTTCCAGAAGGAGTCCACTGTGAAAGAATACTATACTCTTTCAAGTAATCGAGAAACTTATTGCTCAAGTATTTTCCACTACGTTTCAACTGTAATGTATTAATACTTTTTCCGATCTGTTTTTCTACTTCGTGTCTAAACTCATTGATTATATCAAAAGTTTTCGACTTGTGTTTCAAAAGATACACATAACCATAACGTGATGCAACATCTATAAAGGTTACGAAGTATTCATAACCACCTCTAGCCCAGCTAGATATGGGCCCATATACGTCACCATGACGAGGGCTAACAACTCGGTGGCACGCACATCTTTTATCGCTAAAAGGCATTTCAGGCACTTTGCCTAATAAACTAGATTCGCATACGTTATTTGAATTAGGATCAAATCTGTCCAAGTATCTACTCTTCAAAAGTGTGGATATACGAGTCTCGTTAATGTGTCCCAGACAATAATGCCACAAATAAGTCTCATCTGATTTATTCAGTTTGAGCCTTTTGTTTGTCATATAATATGTTTGAGATTTGTTTATATTCAAAATATAAATATTGTTATTCATATCTAATGTGTATATCTCAATATCATCTTTATAAACAAAACACCCAGTATTCTGGAACATAAAGGTATACCCGCAACGGGTTAAACTAGATATAGAGATAATGTTTCTAGTCAAACTAGGTACATTATAACAGTTCCCTAGTTTAAGTACATGCCCAAAGGGCAGTTCCAAAACTTAGGTTCCCACAGCCAAAACAGAAACTCTAGTCTCGTTTCTGACTCGCAGGTCGATCTCATCTGAAGTCAGTATCCTGCTAATCAGCAGATGATGCACATTAGTACATATGTATGCACCACACCCAGTATCAAAATCCAATTTTAAAACTAGCAATGGATATGTTTATGACAAATATATCTGAAGTCGGAGCCTTGCCCGTCTTCACTTCCTTCATGTCTGCCTTGTCCATACGGCAGTCACGCTTCCAGTGACCCCATTTGCTACAGTTTAGGCAGACGTCTTGGGATATGTCTTTGCCCATTTTCTTCACACCCTTAGAAGCCTTCGGCCAAGCCTTGGCCTTCTGGGATGTCGAAGTAAGATGCGCCTTGCGCTTCTTGCATTTTTGGAAGCTCTGGCTATGCTTCCTTGAGCATAGCCATTAACTCTCCAAGAGTTTTCTCTTGGTTCATGATGAACCCGCCCCAGTATTCGAGCAGAGACTATAAGATCAAATTTATGGAAGTCTCGGCCTCGTAGGTATTGCCCAGCTAACCTTAGCTGTTCGATGTCAGCAATCATCTGTGACACCTAGTACTCGACAGATGTACCCTCTAACATACACGAGCGAAAGAGGTTCTTTTACAATTCGTACTTCTGAGATCTAAGATTAGATATGTGAAGATCCTTCAATTTCAACATCATACTATAAAGATCTAATCATTAGTTCTGATGACGAAATTAAGGAGTCATTGCGGCAAGTATAACAGATTGAGCACTAAAATTATCATCATGATGAGTCTTCCAAAGCTCATGTTCTACTATTTGCTCAACTCTGGGCTCAGGCCCGAGAGGTTTCTCTATTACATATAGTAACTTCTTGGCTTCCAGGACTATCCTGAGATTCATTTCCCAATCTGGAAAATTAGAGCCGTTAAAGACATTATCGCCCATGATGATGTCCCTAACACTAATCTTTCCAGCCATCTCGATTGCAATAGTCCAACTAAGCATGTTATTCAATCAATCTAATCCAATTAATTAATCTTTGAATTAATGACCATCCAATGTTCAAACAACGATTTGATTTGCGCGAGTCCAACTCGTTTAAGAATAAATACTCAAAGTACGTATTCTTGAATTTTATCGAACTACAATTTTAAATCCAATTTAAATTGTATCCAATACTAATTCATATTTAATTCCAAATTAAATACTTACACTTATTAATAGTGTCTTTTAGACTTAGATTCTAAATCCAATCTTAATGGGTCTCAAAGGCCCAATTAACATCCAATGTCAATTTAATTAAAGTCCAATGGGCTTTTAATTAATTCTTAAGGCATGGGCTTTGGCCAATATGGATCAAACCCAAATGCCAAGGCCCAATTTAGGAATCACCATATGCCACAAAATCAATTTAGGCCTATTAGGCCCAATTAAATTATTAAAGACCCAATATCATATTTGGACTTTATGAAAAGGGTTTTAGGCCCAATTGGATCCAACCCAATTGTCCAAAATCAAACTTGGCCCAACCAAGCCCATTAAACCCAATTACAAAAAATTTAAATTAATACATCATTCCAAATTACATATTAATTTAATTAAAGTGCAATTAACATAATTAATCAATTAATCTAATGTTTCCAAAACACTAATTAATCCAATTTAATCATGCTCAACATTTCCAATTCATGTCCAACACAAATTTAAGTAAAATCAATCAATTACACATGTTTCATACTCACAGTTTTGGCAAGGAAATTATCATACAATTTGATTTCAATCCAATTAAATCAACATCTAACATACATTTCATGCCAATTAACATATCCAATTGCTAATTTTCAAAAAATCACCATGAGTCCACCTAGGGTAGTAATCGGCCATGTCTAAGGAATTAGGGATTTTTGATCTAATCAATTTATCTCAATTCCAACAATGTACAAATCCAATTCAACATCATATAAACATAACCCAACAATCAATTTAGGCATTTCATGCTCCAAACATAAAAATCCCAAATTAAAGTCATGAACCCTACATTTTCAAATCAAACTTAGGACGCTCTGATACCATTGTAAGTGTTCCTAGAACATGTCAAGGATCTCTAAGAGTGATTCGTGTGTGAATTATCAAGTGAGTTGCAGAATTAACTTACATTGATTGGATGAGTTTCAAGACTTTTCAATTGATGTAATGGAAGCTCCAAGCTTTCTTTTAGCGTTTCCAACACTTGGGTGAGTCTCCATATCACCTTCAATGACTCCTTTTAAGTGCTAGCTTGTAAAATTTTGCAACAAAAATTCCATTATGGAGAGATCAAGTTTCGGTTTTTACAAGAAGGGATAAGATGAATAGTGCACACTTCAAAAGTGTGTTGACTTGTTAATTTATATAAAGTTGGTGTGTAGGATTTGGTTTTTGTGTTTTAAAAGCAATCCAAGCTTTTCACTCAACCAATTACCAAATTCCATCACTAGTCAAATATATTGATGTAAGTTGGTGGACCCACTATAAATTCCAAATTTAAGTCGGACAATCCAACACGCAACTTCGCTCGGGCCCGGGTTCGTTTAATTCCGAATTAAACGAATTTTTCGTCGCGACTTAATTAAATCCAATTCAATTAAATAATAATGCCTCGCAAAATTATTACGGAAGTCGCTTACGAATTAATTCCAAATTAATTTATTCGTTTGAATTAAAATCCAATTTTAATTCAGTATTGAAATCCGATTTCAATTAATATATCTAATATATTATTTTAGCTCAATTAATTAAATAGTAAAATCTAATTTCACTATTAAATTTATTTTTCCGATTAATTCCAAATTAATCGCGTTATCTCCTCTCGACGAATTTAATCCCAGATAAATTCTCAACGCAATTAATCCCAAATTAATTCTTTCTATGATAATTAATTCCCAGATTAATTATTATCGTAATTAATCCCAGATTAATTTTCTCTCTCATAATTAATCCTAGATTAATTCTGTTCGAGTCAAATGTCATCGGTGAATCTTTGGGAAGCGACCCAGGAGATCCCTGGATATGTTGGCAGTAAATACGGTCATCGGACTATCCGAATATGTGCGTACCTAGCACCACGTTCTTACCGATTTACAAGACATGGTTGGCTTCTAGCAAAGCACCGTGTCTATCCAATTCTCCAGAAATATTCTTTTAAGGAATACATAATCTTTATCAGGCATAGTATACTATGTATTGCGTATTACGATCCAGTATCGGATGTCACATGCTAGGGCTGATGTTGGAATTGTGTATGCCCCGTACGAAGCATATATCGGATCACTGACAACTAGTCTCTATTATCGAATAATCATGACCTAGTCATACTATCACGATGACTGCAGTATTTAAGAGTACCAGTTTCGTATCCTTGCGTGATCATCATCTCCATATGAATGAAGTGATACTTCCATCTTGACATCACACCCAATACACTACGATTCTCAGTATACCCAAAAGATGCGTACACAGAACCTGTTAAAGCCCCGGACGACCAAAACCAAAGTATATTGATTGTCGCAAGTATTAGCGTTGCAAGTCTCAGGTTAAGACCAAATACATCTACCCTGATTCGGATTCCCATAGACACATAGTCATACTACCAATGGGATTCTGAGGGGTCTATCCAGAGCGAAGCTGTTCCCGTACCATCGGTAAACAGAACCTCATATCACACTTGCATAAGTAACATATACTTAAATATATGATAACTATGTCGTTAAGCTTCCATAACGCGCACAAGTGTAATACTAGCCTATTCCGCAATATCGATGTCAAGTCTCGATAATACTACGACTAGGGATATTTAATGATTAAACATTCTGTGGATTAATATTGTCTCATATCTTATTAATCTAGTACTAATCATATGGACTTTTATCATTTATATATCCAGGTAATCCAATTACAAATGATAAAAGAGCAATTTCTTTTGTCACATAGTTAAATTTGTACAAAAACACCATGTCCTTTACAAAATAGTGATGCTATGGGTCATAATTGTCCAACACCCTTTAAGCATGTATTTATTGTTTAACCGTTAAACGATCTATAAATAATCAATATTATTTACAAAAGTAGCCCTAGTGCTCTACGAGTATGTTTCACTAGTGAGACTCTCTAGATTCAGGCATATCCGTCACGAAATCTAATTTTGTGTCTATTATCTACCCACCCGTAAATTATGACGACCACGGATAAACTTACCGAATCATACAGGTCGAGGTCATCGCATACATATAATTCTTCCATCACAAGTATTTAGATTATTCCAGAGATATAGATAAAAACGTCAAATCTTTATAGGTATAATCTCATCGACGTTTCTATTAGCAATCTCTTAATAACACTTAGAACTTACTTCTACAGTGTACCATGAGCCCATGGATTTAAAAGATTGCTAATTGCATATTGAATACCTATGCTCTGTACACAGAACTGGCGGATCCTATCTTGATACACACAGGATATCCTGAGGATCAGTCCACACCCAACGAACAGGCGGAGGTCTGATCTAAAGGTTATATCTCTTTACTTAAAAGACACATTCTCATATAAGATATATATTACTTCAAAAATTTATATGGCACTTGATGAGTTCAGTTAACTGAATTTCAAGTTCGGTTAACCGAACTTAATATGTTTCAAAACATGCTCACTGTCTCATGTTCGGTTAACCGAACTTTCATAATATGAAATTTTTCTTACATGAAAATCTCGCTTCAACAATAGTTAATAATATTATCACAATACTACCAATTTTTAATTAATAATAAATGAGATTTTATTTTACATCAACCTTGTTTTGTTTCGATTGGGGTTTGAGAAGATATGGTAATGTAAAGTAAAATAAATTTTGGTGTTTGAGAAGAAGTGTTTTGGGAAGATATGGTTTTTAAGGTTATTTCATGGGTTGAAAACTCTCAAAAATCTCACTATTGATAACACTCCAAATTGAAGTGTTATGATGATTTAAAATTTTTGGATTCCAAAAATATACTCATTAGCTTTTCAATATTCCTATTTTGTTCATTGATTAAATCATTTTCACTACCATAATTGTTCTTCATTTACAGTAGTGATTTTTGGAAATTAATTATATTTTATTAAATATTAATTTTTATTATCAAATAATTTTAAAAACAAATTCTAATGAATTTATATATTTATAATAGTTATTTACATTGGAAAGGTAATTTTATATTTTTATATTTAACCTTACTTTAAAATACCTTCCAACCAAACACAACAATATTATTAAACCATCATTTTACCATATTATGCTTCCAAACATTAAAAAAAAAAAAAGGGTGACTTATTATCTTACCTTATCATATTTTAGCAAACATTCTGACCCCCAATCCAAACAAATGGTGAAAGTCGCAGCGTACCATAATACTAATATTAAAATAAAAAAAAATTAGGTTATTTCCGACCCAAAATGTTAATTTGGAACAATATTTATACTAAAATGATGTTTCTCACAATTAGTCATTGCTATGGTGTTGTAAATTTGTAATTGAGCCTGAAATTGTACTATTACTACAATTTTGTATCAAATTTTTTTTAAAAAAACCCTATTTTAGTACAACGTTGGAGGGTAATTTTGCTCTATTTTATTACTTTTCCTCAATTTGAAGCCCCATTAGAAATGCTCTCTTCACCAGGGTCATTTTTATTATTTGAAGTGGGTGGTAATGAGATTAATTGTCCCCAAGGGCCGTGGTTGCGTGACTTGGTGGTATAGGGTTCAGGATCTCACATTGAGTTCATGAGTTCGAATCCATAAGGTGAGTTTCTTGTAAGAGCCTGGGATAATCGAAGATTTTACCTGCTCCGTTTAAGCCCATAATGAGTGATTTGGCGGTAGGGTTTCCACCAATTTCAAAAAAAACAAAACAAAAGTAATGAGATTAATTAAAATATGGTAAGGTAAGTTAATAAAATGTAAACTAATTTATCTTGTTATGTTTGAAAATATGATATGGTAAAAATGAGGGTTTAATAATATTATTGTGTTTAGTTGGAAAATATTAAAAGGTAAAAATAAGAAAAAGTTAAAAAAATAAATAACATAAAAAAACATGTAAACAATCTAAATTAGAGTGCTATGAACAGTACGGTAAAATGACCCATCAAATTACCTTCCATAACAATCTATTCAACACTACGCACCTTTTTTTAAAAAATTTCTTTTACATTTTTATTTGGAATAATGATTTCATGAATCTTATAAGTTATTTGATTTTTATATTTTCCTAAAAAAAAAATATTTATAACTTAATATTATGTTATTATTTCTAGTACGTTATCTCAAAAAATAACCAGATTTTAATGATTTTTTAGTCTAATAAATTTTACGATATTCACCATCAAATTTTAAAAGGATTATTTATTTCGTTCTACTTCCAATAAAATGAATGGATTATGACATTTATAAGATTAAATTATAAATAAAAATTATTTAAATAGCTTATATTACTTTTCGTTAAAAAATATAAATAGTTGTGTTGCAAAACAGGAACCCTAAACTTTTGAACTGATTACACCCGACATCGCTCTGAATTCTCAAGTCTCGAGCACGCATGAGTCACCACTAGCCAGCCAGCCACTCTGCCGTCATCGTCACACCAGGCCACCGTCGAAGAAAGACGAAAACCAAAAGTCGTTGAAGCTAAACGAAAGCCTCTGGCATCGATATTGACGGAAGTCGTCGTTGCCGTTGCATTCTCTTTGGTTTGATTTTTGTAGGTTAGTGCAATCATTTTCGTGATTTTTTTCTTCATTCATGGGATATCGGTGACTACTTGTCTTTTCTCGTTATTTTTAATTGATTAGTTTATTTTTGTATATTCGGAGAGTAAACCTATATTAACCTTAAAAACAAAATTGTTGATTGTGTTAATAGTTTCTCAATAAATTATTCAAGCATTTACAATGCAAAAGTGTTTTTGTAATTTAAATGGTTTCTTGAAGCAGTTATGTTTTCTAATATTCTTTTTATCTGGGTCTTGTTAGTTCTTGAAAATCTGTGCTTGAGCTTTTGTTGGGTAATTTTTCCAATGTTTTAATGTTGTTCAGATAATTGAAATTAGAATTATCAATTATAATATAACCAGTTTTATTAATTATGATTGGAAGAATGACCCTTCTTCCATCTGATTTTGCAATTTTTTTTTTTTGCCAAGAGAATTTTTTTGATGATTGTTACAATTCTACATATATATTACATATGAAATCTGCAGATAACGTCGGCAAGTCTAATATTCGGGAGGTATATGTCCATATATCTACATTCTTATGGATAATAGGACTTGAGTCTGTGAATGCTCGAATTCATGTCTCTAGCTCCAGAGGCAACAAGAGAATATCTACCCTCTGCTATTATAGTATTAGTCTCATTTCCTCGCTTGGTCATCCCACCTAACATCACTTCTGGGTATATCATTTGAAGTTATCAGGCTGAAACAGCCAAACTCTCAATTGCTTGTCCCTTGCCCCAGTAGATGGACTGTTCTGTAACTTCTGTTACTGTGACACACAACAGCCAGCTATTTCCATGGCTTCACCTCTGTGTCTCTCAAAACTGAGGTGACCCTTGGTAGATTACTCAGCTGTTTACATCTACGCTTGAGCCTTGGCCCAAATAAATTTCTGAAAAAATCATCTCAAATGAAGTGGAATTCATTATATTGGTAGAGTTATAGAGCTATAAATTGAAAATAGTGGATTCCACCTTATGAATATGCCACCTCATTTGAATGCTTGTAGCATTAATTATTATCATCACTGTGAAATTATTGATGGTTTCACTGCTTGTATTTAACACAGTGACTTAGTGAGATCATGAGTTTGATTGAGGCAATGGATGATGCTGCAGAAGTATACAAACCTACAGAAGAATATGAGGAAGAATTGAGAGACCCTCTTGTTGATATTTCTTTAACTGACTCCACTAAGCTTTGCCTCATTCAATGGCCTTACAAGCATGTACGTATCTTGCTTTCTTGTTTTCTTTTTTATCAATGATTTAGCTTTATAAAAGATGTAGAAAGAACACTGAATGGCGAATGCTATTATTATACATTCAATTATTGAGTACTGGGTGGAGTCTTTAATGTATTGAACTCAACTTTAAAAAATTTAGCAACAGTCTTTCAGCTAAAATATTTTATTCTATCAGCTTAATCATTAATGGTGGTTGTTTGTGATGTCATCTCATTGGGATCTTAGTTTACTGATTGTTTTATTATTTATCTTTTCAGATGCCTGATTTTGATGGAAAAGAATTGTCACTTGAGCTCTGTGGCAATGGACGGTTGGGCAGTTTTGAGGATTCATCTGGTATTTGTGAACTAATAAATAACTTTATATGCATATACACTCAATTAATAATGTGCATGATAGTGCAACCCTTGCATCTTTTATAAATTGATTTGTGTTGATTCTTGTAAACTGTTATATAGATTCATTTGTGACTTTATTATATATTGCTATTGTAGGAAAAGCATATGATGTACCCAGCAATGACTTTCAAGAGCCAGATGAAATGGTTTTTATTAGCTCTCCAGCAGAGCCAAAAATTGGTATGCATTTTAATGATTATTCTTTCTTTCCTTATATTCTTATATATGTTCTCTCTCTCTTTTTTTTGTTCCTTTCAATCTTTATTCTTACATCTGTCACGGTGATGGTTTATTGCTGTTCTTTTTAATCTTTATAAGCAAATATAATGTTCACACAATTATATAAATTTTTTCACTGTTGCATCAGTAAACCAAGCCTTGGTGTTGATTTACAACCATTTATTTGTCCCCAGATTAAGCTTTTGAGAGAAGTTTTAGTTTTGAAAGTGCTCTATAGTGTCCAGGCAAGTATGTTCACATACTTTTGTTACCTTGTCATGGCTAATTGGAGGTTTCATTACAATTTTATAAATTGTCAATAGAGCATACTTTTATATTATATTATACTACTGGTTAAAATATATTCAACTAAAGAAAGGCTAAAGATAATATTTGAGAAAGCTCATATCTCCTGAATCCAACCTAATTTGATACCGCATCAGGTCAGCTTTTCTTTTGTCATTTCATTCTTCAGTTTCATCTAAACTGGAACTTACCCTCTTTTCTACTGTTTGTTCTGGCTGGCAAGACTGGATCAAGTTGTATTAGTCAGTGTTCTAAAAAACAGTCAAGGCGGCGTCTAGGCATTAGGTGGCGTCCGACCGTACCATTTAATCTGTTATCGGCCAAAAAATCAGTGGTCTGATTGGAAATCACGTTACCGTCATGACAACTATTTCTAGCTTCATCGGAATTCGCTCACAGTGTGCATCTAATGGAGGCCGAGTCACACTCCCTGCGACTCTTGCAGCGTGGGATGCGCAACGTTGTCCTATGGCTGTGAGTTTTCATCGTTTTGATGGGGATGACAAAAATAGTGCAATCACGTGGGAGCAAAATCAAAATAAGAAATTTGAATTTATTATTTTACTATTTAATTTTTTGTGGACTCATTTTTCGGAATCCCAATCTCATTTGGAGTTTTTTTTAATTAATATATAATTTAATAGGTTACAACTTTCAACCTCTCACCCACTATTTAGTGTTTTTCTTTTATAATTTAATTTGGTCTAGCTGTCCCAATCCTAAAGAAGACAGCGTAACGTTATTTTATTGTTGTTGCTCTTATAAAAATTCAAATCATGGCTTGCTCTTTTCTTCAATTAATTTTTTTCTTCCAATTTTACGCCACTGTAAAATTATCCTTGTTGAGTAATGTATAATATATTATTTTAGTTAAACATTATTAGTATTTTAGTGTTATTTATTATACTATTTATTATGTCCGTATATATATTTTCTTTTTTTTAAAGCTCTGTTATTTTTATTTCTTTTAAAAGAATATTATTTGTAGTTAAAAATCAAACTTGTTATATGTAATTATAAATTTGGGTGTGAATGAAATTTGAGCATTTTTTTTATGGGTAAGTGGTTAGTTATTTTCTTATTTACCTAATATGTTATTATAAGGAATGTTCTAAAAAATAGCCTAGGTTGCTAAAAATAATTTATCATAATTTTTTGAATAAAAAAAAATTCAACCTCATAACCTGTTCTTCTAGGTACCGCCTAACCCGTCCGTCTAGGTACTGCCTAGAAGGCCTAGGCGCTCCCCCATCATACACTTACCGCCTACAACCTACCACCTAGCTTTTTTTAGAACCATGGTATTAGTGTTTTTCACGTGATAACTAACATACGTGAACTATTGACCAATATTTTCAGCGACGTTTAACAATTAATCTGTTCAACTTTGTTTAAGAGAGAGTAAATTATTTCCTCTGAATTCTCTGTGTTAATGGTGTCTATATAACTATTAATTTGTTCAACCTTGTTTAAGAGTGACTAAATTATTTCCTCTGAATTCTCTGTGTTAATGGTGTCTATATAACTATTAATTTGTTCAACCTTGTTTAAGAGTGACTAAATTATTTCCTCTGAATTCTCTGTGTTAATGGTGTCTATATAACTACAGTTTGAAATAAGCTAAGATCCTATGGGTGATTCTGGGTTCCTGTGAATCCTTACTGATAGAAAATAGTTGTCTTTGGGAAAGAGAAGTTAGCCAAATTCCCAAATCCTTGAAGAGTGCAGTAGATTCATTGTTTCATCTCTCTTATGGATTCTATGGTTTCAAAGAAGCAACTGTATCTTTAATAAGAATAGAAATTATATGCGTCTTGTGGAGAGAATTCATCATTTAGCTTCATATTGGTTTCAAGAATTGTCAAGATCTATCTTTCATTTTTTTTTTAGATTTATATATTTTTGGATTAATGGAGGTTTTGAGATAGTTTTGTATAGATTTATATATTTTTGGGTTAATGGAGGGATGGATAGACTTACATTTTTAGTGTATTTTGTGTGTAAAATTGGTTCCCCTCCTTTATTTTTGGGTTTCTTTGCAGAAATCTAGTCCACCATAATATATTCCTGTCTGATTTTGTATGTTTGATGCTTAGATCTTGCATTTCTATTCAGACTATTCTTTTATTTATGTATTGACTTGGTTAATCATCAACTTTGAACCTATTTTGATTGTTTAATCTTTACTGATTACAGTTATTACCTTTGTTCTGCTGCTAATTTTTATAAAGATGCCTGAACTTTGTGAACCCAGAGATATGTTGCGAATGTGTATCTGTTTGTGCTGACATCATAGTTTACTTTGATGTTAGTTGGTAAGATTTCACGGTGGGTGTCCCTCGTTCATTACCCTGAACCTAAAGAAGTAGAAGAACTCAACACCAACAAATTCAGACAATTGTATTCGACATCCAGTGGAGCTTCAATGTCAAATTCAGCCCATCGCTTTGCGAGTCCTTCACAAAGTAGTTGGCGAAGAAACTCACAGTCAACGAGGGAGCATTCATCCTATACAAAAGTATTTTGTCTGAAGGTGGGGAGCAATCAAAGCCTCCAAAACTTCGACATGCCCATGAACCCAATCATTCAACAGACCATTCAGCAGGGCGTCACAGTGAAGTTACATCTCTAGGGTCCTCAGAGCATCAACAGAAATTAAAGAGAAGAATAAAATCTGAGCTGTAAGGTTGCAACCCTGCTTGGTTGCTTTCCATCTTTTCTTCACATGCAACTTCTCTTCTTGACAGTATGCCAAATGTTTCTTGTACAATCTAATTTATAGAGCTATTTGTAGAAGCTATTTTTTTCGATCATTTACATAATTGGTAAAAGAAAAGAAATTATGGAAGCTGCTTTATTTTAGGTTATTTGTACTCCGTTGCATCTTTTATATCATATCATATTTAAACTTTTATCAGAGGTCATTGGTGGTTATGTTCTGTAGCATGCCTTATGGGTGATTATAAAAAATAAATTTTAATTTTTGATTTTAGAAAAAAAAAAAAAAAAGGATCGGACCGGTCTGGTTTCGATGGTTTTGATTCTTATTTTGAGATCTGGTTTTTGAGACTTGATTGGATCAAACTCAAGATTGATTTTTTGGATCAAACTCAAGGTCGATTTCTGACTGACCGGACTGATCAGATTTTTAAAACATAGTTTGTACCCATGGACGGGAAGGAAGAAAAGACAGACATGGCTGTGGCTAACTGTGACTGTGATGCCATCATTGAAAGAAATTGTTGTCTGTCAGACCAATTAGAAGTTGTGTGACTGTGATGCCATCATTGAAGTAAATTGTTGCATGTCAGACCAATTAGAAGTTGTGTCCTCAGATATATTTTCACAGTTAGATTTTTTTTTTTGAATTATTACAATCTACATATATTACAATATGCTGTTAACTGGGATTCTAGATATATACATGTTATGACACTGCCCAGAAATCAACCGAGACGCAGCTCAAAACTTAATTATTATCAATCAACCAAGACAGTTTGGAAATTGATAGGGCCTCCAAATCAGTAGCTAATGGGCCGCAATGGAAAAAGGGGAGTTGAAGGACTTCAGGGCGAGAATTACTTGACTAATAGCAACAGGCCCACAACACATCATGGTGAGAAACCTCTCCTGCAACACGTCTACACAAGAAGGAACAAGGGGGAGCTGAGAAACTACCAGAGGACCACATTTCAAGCGGAGGCTGACGTGGAGAGAGAAGGGGAAGGCAATCATAAGGTTTTGAGCATGCAGCAGGCTATATAGAGAGGAGGGCACTCTCGTGGTAGTTAGTTATGGGAATTGAAGTGAGGGTAGGGGGTGTGTAACCTTGTTGGAGGGATAGGCGTTTGAGTGTATTTTGGCTACTGCCAATACTTGATACCTGTTGTTTTCTCTTTCATTTGGTTGAAGCACATCATTTTGGAATTAGCTTTAAGTTGGTACTCTTTTCGAATATATCAACATTACAAATATTAATTTCAGTATATCAAAGTGTTATTTTCATCTTTTCCATTGTTCTTGTAATATATTTTTCTGAGAAAATACAAAATCCTATCAATTGGTTCGACCTGCCGGATCCGAAATGGCCACTACGAGGATGAAAACTCGAGTTGATAATATGGAAAGGAATGCTGAGAGATTGGAGGAAAAGGTCCAGGGACTGGCTGAAAAGGTGGAAGAGATTAAGATCCAATTAAAGACGTTCGGGGGATTGAATCAAAGAATGGATATTGTGGATAAGATAAGAAGTATGATGTTACAATGGATGAAGGGCAAGCATCTCATGGCTGAAGAAGAAAACACAACTCCGTATAATCCAGAACACTCCACGAAACAGAATGAATTTATGCCAGATGGATCTACCATGGGCAATCAAGAACAGCGAAAATGGGAGGGAGTCTTTCTAAATGAAGATGACTTGGAAAAACGCATGATGATGAAGCGTGTGGAATTGCCCTTCTTCGATGGAAATGATCCTGTAGGGTGGGTGACTCGCGCGGAGCAGTTCTTTGAAGTTCATCACACAAGAGAAGAGATGAAGGTTCCCCTAGCAATGGTTAGCATGGAAGGAGCAGCGATACATTGGTTTAGATGGATGAGAAAAAAAAAATCTGGTTATCAGGTGGGGCACCCTAAATAACGAGATGTTTAAACTGTTAGGGTTGGTGCTCAGAGCGCCAATCCGGACCGTATTTATATCTGATTCATGAATATGATCAATTCATTTTTCCATAATATTACTTATTTATGGTTGCACCTCTTGTTTTTATATACGTATTCGATCTGATTACGATTAGATTGAAACTAAATGTGGTTTAGTGATATGTATATATTAGAAAAAGTCTGATAATATATAATGCAGTACACAGTTACAAAGTTAGTTTGTAATTGACATTGGAAAGTGTAACTGCTAAATGTATATTACCAAATATAGTTTCTGGTCAAGATTTACTAACACGGGTCGGTTATTCAAATCCGTTGAGACCAGTACATGTTGTATATCGAGACTTGGTCCGATGATTTATCCCAATGAACCATGAGTCGGAGACTCGTATAGACGTGTAGATGTTTATAGTGGATAAACACTGAACGACTCACCGGAGATTCTTAATGGATGGTACACCAACGTCAATAATAATCTTCTCGGGTTGAGTAGCATAGTGGTCATTCGACTTGAGATACCACTGTGGATGTATGAGACATCCTCCACACTTAGATGGCAGTCACGTCACCAATCTATTTAGATCAGACCTCCGCATGTTCGTTGGGTGTGGACCGATCCTCAGGATATCTTGTGTGTATCAAGATAGGATTCGTCAGTTCTGTGTACAGAACATAGGAAGTCCATATGTGATTAGCAATCAGTTAAATCTGTGGCCACAGTATACTTCGGAAGTGAGTTCCGAATGTTATTTAGAGATTGCTAATAGATATATCGACGGGATAAAGAGATTTGACGTTTACATCTATATCTCTGGTATTATCCGGATACCTGTGACGGAGGGATTAAACGTATGCAATGACCTCGACCTGTATGATTCAACTTGTTTATCCGTGGTCGTCATAATTTACGGGTGGGTAAATTATGGACACGAAATTGGATTTTGTGACGGATATACCTGAATCTAAAGAGTCACTAATGAAATATACTCGTAGAGAACTATGACAACATTTATAAATAATATTGATTATTTATAAATTCGTTTAAAGGTTAAACGAAAAATACATGTATTGGGACCTAATAGTTATTTCCTAATTTTTTGTGTATTTGCATTTAATGTTAGATTTTATGAAATGCACATTAATTAATTGTCAAATTGAGATATTTGACTTATATCATAAATATATATGTATTTGAATATTTAATGTAAATATAATACATATATTTAATATATTTATATTTAAATAATTAATTGATTATTTAATTGTTAAATGATTAAATTAATTAACATATGAATATCTTAAAGTTGTGATAATTATGAAAATGCTTGTTGGTTGCCTTTGTTGACTTTAAGAAATTCATTAAAGTGTTAATGATTTCTTTTGCAAGTTGACAAGTTGGCTTTAATGATAAAATTGAAAAATATCTATTTATTTTTTTTATGCATTTTCGGCCAAGCTAGTAAAGTGTCCAAGTGTTGGATATTTTTTTTTTTATCAACAAAAAAAACTCATCCAAAACTCCATTAAAAGAAAACAAAAGAAGCTTGGGAGAAAGAAGAAGAAAGACAAAAACAAAATCAAAGAAAGCTTGGAATTTAGTGAGTTTTTACAACTTGCCATTAGAGAGAAGAATGTTCCTCTTGTTGTTGGCTTCATCTTGTGATGTTCTTGTGTTTTTCTATTCTTTATTCTTTGTGTTTTTGGAGGATGGAAGTTTGAGGATAGGGTTATGCATGTATAATGATCATAGAATGCTTCTAATGTGTTAATAAGCATTCTTTTGATAGTTTGAGAAACTAGTTGTCATTCTAGAGTTATTGAACCACTCTTAAATCACCTAGATTTATTCTATAGTTATTTCATTGTGGTGAGGCTTGATTAGTGTGGAAGAAACTTGATTGAAGTGTTGGATTCAATTGATTTGGTCTAATTTGTTGAAATTGAAAAAATTAGGGTTTAAGACTTTCTCCAAATTTGGGGCTTTTCATTTACGTTGTGTATTTGGATATTTATATGATGCATATAAAATATTGGGTTGATTGGATTCCATCTTAATGTGTTTTGAACATGTAAAGTGCAAAATGCACAATTTGCCCACCAATATGGGCTCACGGCTTTGGCTCCAAATTTGGGTTTTTTGTTGCATTTTGAAATTTGATATGTAGGACATGTTAAATTCATATTAGAAATGATTTAGAATCATCCAAAATTATTTTAAACAATTTAGAACTAAAATGAACAAAATGCAAATTTTTGGGGCAATTCGGTAATTACCAAAAATTTGATTTCTTGTGTAATTTTTCATAATTTGATAATTGGATAATAAATAAATAAGTTTATTTAATTGATCCGAGAAAAATTTTTGAAATCAGAAAAATTTATTTTGCCACTGTTCCGCTGCGTTACCGGATTTCCGCCATAATACCCATTCAAAATGGTATCAGAGCAAGTCTGATTCTAGGCCCCCTAATATGATTAGCCCTTTAAATTCAACACTTAATATTGTTGTCTTTACTTTATACATACTTGTTTTAATCTAATTTGATTAGATTTAAAGTGTATGACACTTTATGGAATATCCCTGATTAATAAGGTTTTAAAGTAACTGATATTTAGAATACTTGTTTCTTGGTTCGCCTTGTCAATATGGTTTATGAATATTTTTTTGTGACTCATCCGAGACCCTGCCTCTGCTGTGAGGGTGTAGCCGATAGAGATTTATTTATGCCGGATGTATATCAGATACTAGATAAATTTAAGCGAAAGAGGAATCCTGAACGTGCCCTAACTGTCAGGATTACGCAAGTAGCTTGAGTTTATCATTGACGAGTTTAACCTTGGTACGTCTCCTTGTGGACCTGTCCTAGCAGTGACAATGAGAAAAGATCAGGACCGGAAACCCAGGAGTCACAACGAGTGTGATTGACAATGAGTTATCTACCTATGAATATACGTAGGTGAGACCGTGCCTCTGCTGTGAGTCGAAATATATTCATGGGGTCCACTTCCCATTATGGAATTCGATTTAATTATTGAATTCTCATTTTTTCTGTTGGGGATTATGGTATTACGTAAAATAATGAGAGACACTGCTAAGTTTAAAATATTCCATAACTTAGGCAATGTGTACTGTTATGGAAATTGCCGCTTGTTTGTTTCCTTATTCTATTGTTTATATAGAATTGAACTTTTATTCACTGCACACATATTTTGATATGTTATCTGACTTGACTCTTGGTTGCAGTTATTCTAGAATAGGTTCTAGATACTAGTAGACTGGGATATTATTAGATTGGTCTAAACCATCGGGAACTGTTGTTTCGTTTTTCTTGAAAAATTAAGATGGTTGTTGATTTAGTTTCTAAGTCCTGATAGATAATCTAGATAGATATCCCTTTTAGGATATAATATTTTAGAGATAATAGTTTCTTGTGCAGTAAAAATTGACTTGAATTAGTTCATGTCTCGAAATTCTTGACTGACATTAAGAAAGCCCCATTAGGTATTTGTTTATCTAGTAATGACGTTTCTTAGCTTTAGTGACCTTTAGAGGCAATATGTTTGACACAATTTGCTAATCAATTATTTACAATTGTTGTGAATAGTTGAAGGCAAATAGTAAAGCTAAAGAAATGAGATATGTATAGTTTTGTATAGAAAATATTGATTTTCAAAATATGACAACTATAGGTATTGGATACCAGATCTTCCGTCTAGTTATTTAAAATATTAGTTAATGACTGTTTTGATATTTGATATCAGAACTTGCGACTATTGGATAGTTACTTGTTCTTTATAAACAGTTGTTATATATTTTAAATATGACTAGTAGTGTCATTGGCGTAGAGATAAACATTAAGAAAAATTATTCGATAAAATAAATAATTTAGAACGGTGCTTTATGAGTTTAATCACTTAAGCATTAGATGCTTATTCCGTATGGTAAAGGATGATTCACACCACACATCCTTATCCATTTAATGAATATTGTATTCAGGAATGTGATTAAGATCTCGTTTAACCAATTATTGTAATTGGACCACCAGATTTATTTAACTGATACATTGGATGTATGTAGTTTAATAAATAATAATTGCTTAAGGTCGTTTTCTTTATTTCGTAACTTAGTTGATGAATTTTCATAACCTAGTTACGTGTTTTTGAAGGAACACATATTGAACGTCTTGAAAGGTTCAAGAACTTTCAATCTGTTCTGATGAAACGCAGATCAAACATCTTTGACTAGTTCAAAGATATTCGATTTGAAATTTTGAAAACTTGATCCTTAAAATTCATAACAAGTCTTTGAATTGTTTAAAGATATTTGATAGGATCAAATATATGAATTTAAGGCAATTAGTTCTAAGATTATTCAATGAATATGATTCTTATTCAATATTATTCTTCCACGATTCCATCTTGATGGAATTGGTCAGTGGGAGTAATCGAATCTTATACGATTTGATACGTTGAATATTGAATGTTACCGAATTAGTTTCAATACTCTTGGGGATATGCTCAAGTAACACAAGTTCATTTTTTTTAATTTATGTTCCATTAATTTCTACGGTTACATATATGATATGTATAGGTAGAAAATTTGAATCTTGAAAAGTTTGAGATTTGAATCTTTCTTTTATATAATAGTTATATAATGGAAATTACTTACGCCTTGGAGGTATAAGTAAAAGTTTATCGTTTATTCTGTTTGATAGAATATTATACTCTATTTGATAGAATATCTTTCCTACGATCCTAAGTAATAAAATTATTTTATTACTTGGTGTGTAACATTGGATGTTAATTATTGTAGAAAAGACTTGACTTATTGAAGTCAAATGTGAGAATGATAAACTATAAATGGAACTAAGTAATTAATAAGATGAAACAACCCTTATGCATCTTCAGTACAAGTCCAATAGGATGTTAGAATCATTTACGCGTATTTGATACTTAATGGTCTTATTCTTTTCTTATCGAAGAAAATTATCGTATAACTTATAATGGAAGCGATATTTGATATCGATTCTAGAAGTTAAACATTGAACCATAGATCTTAGATTGTTCGTAGCTTACTACGATCAAGTTTTGAACTTGATTAAGCTTTCATTATGAATTAGTTCATAAAATGTGCAAATGGTTTGCGCAGCGAAAGTAGTGTTGGCTCATTAACGGTTTGACCTTTATAGTATGACAGTGAGAAATGTTATACTCAGTAATCTATTGTAGATTCTCAGGAAACTTGTCTCTAGTCACACTAATTTAACAATTAAAGATATGTTGGTTAATGATGATATTAAACTGTACATTTTTACTAAAGAATGCAAAGTGGCGTTTTTTGAATGGCTTATTCAGATAAGAGATTAATCGTAATTTCTTTGTTTGAAGAGTTCATTCTGGAATGGCCCTAGAGTTTGTGTTATGTTGAGATCGCAGTTTAGTGTGCTAGCTTATAGAGCCTATTATAGACTCGTATAAGTCTTCTGGAAATCCGTATTCTCTATTTTTGAAATCTTCAGATTGTCTGATCTTATCAAAGTATAGAGAATGCATATGTGATTGAAGGGTTAGTGGGAGCATACAAATTACTTTCTAATGTTATATATCCTAATGACATTATCATTATTATGGTAATAATGAGATGTTTGTGAGGTAAAAGATTTACCTAAGTCTTCTTTACTCCGTGAAAGCAGTGGGAGTAGTCTCTGTTATATTTGATATAAAGTTTTATATAAGATATAAGACTAAGAGACTTATGAGATACTCCTATTAGTCGTGCATTAGATATGATCTAATAAAAGACACAACAAGGCTATCTGTATGAAAGTTGGTATAACTGTTTGACAGTTATTGTGTGTCTTATATGTAGTATTCATCTTTCGTAAAAGATGATTTCTTTTTCGAAAAGAGTAATTGATTAGAATGTCTAATCAATCTTATGTATCTTGAGATGATGACATAATGAATACTTTATAATGTGCGATTAATGACATCAATTTAATCGTAATTGTTACGAGTTATTTTGATATCCTATAGACCATTGGATAGATCTTGAAACATGTTCTTTGTGATCTTTGAGATATTAAAAACGAGTTTCTTATTCATAGAGCATTTAGTCTGCAACCGTTAAGGTCATATTAGTTTTGAGTCTAATTATGACGTTAGACAGTCTACGTCATAAAAGGTCTCAAAAGATGCAGTGGGAGTGTCACGAAGAATTCTACTAACTGAGTGGAATTAGATGCAACTTATAAAGTAATGACTTATGAAGTTGGATAGTGACCTCATAAATTAGAAGTTTTGGATTGGTGTTGTGCTTGCGGTTGTCTGCATAGTATTTTGGATTTGATCCCTGAATATTTGGACAACTCAGTAGCTGTAGCACAATACTGATGTAGCGTCTGATTCATATTAATGTATAATTTAGATTCTAAAAAATATGAAAGATGTTGGTTGTGGGAAACGATTGGGTTTGTTTGACAAACTCATTATGTTATAGCAGACTTACTTCTTGCTGCCTACCTCTTAAGTGCTAGGTGAGTTTTTGAGGGCTATATGTATACGATACACATTGAGATGTGTATATGATACCATGGATTAACACAAGAGCAAGTGGGAGAGATTGTTAGGGTTGGTGCTCGGAGTGCCAATCCGGACCATATTTATATCTGATTCATGAATACGATCAATTTATTTTTCCATAATATTACTTATTTATGGTTGCACCTCTTGTTTTTATATACGTATTCGATCTGATTACGTTTATATTGAAACTAAATGTGGTTTAGTGATATGTATATATTAGACAAAGGCCCGATAATATATAATGCAGTACACAGTTATAAAGTTAGTTTGTAATTGACATTGGGAAGTGTAACTGCTAAATGTATATTATCAAATATAGTTCCTGATCAAGATTTACTAATACGGGTAAGTTATTCAAATCCGTTGAGACCAGTACATGTCATATATCGAGACTTGGTCCGATAATTTATCCCAATGAACCATGAGTCTAGGGAGACTCGTATAGACGTGTAGATATTTATAGTGGATAAACATTGAACGACTCACCGAAGATTCTTAATGGATGGTACACCAACGTCAATAAGAATCTTCTCGGGTTAAGTAACATAGTGGTCCTTCGACTTGAGATACCACTGTGGATGTATGAGACATCCTCCACACTTAGATGGCAGTCACGTCACCGATCTATTTAGATCGGACCTCCGCCTATTCTTTGGGTGTGGACCGATCCTCAGGATATCTTGTGTGTATCAAGATAGGATCCGTCAGTTCTGTGTACAGAGAATATGAAGTCCATATGTGATTAGCAATCAGTTAAATCTGTGGCCACAGTATACTTCGGAAGTGAGTTCCGAATGTTATTTAGAGATTGCTAATAGATACGTCGACGGGATAATACCTATAGAGATTTGACGTTTACATCTATATCTCTGGTATTATCCGGATACCTGTGACGAAGGGATTAAACATATGCAATGACCTCGACCTGTATGATTCAACTTGTTTATCCGTGGTCATCATAATTTACGGGTGGGTAAATTATGGACACGAAATTAGATTTTGTGACGGATATACATGAATCTAGAGAGTCTCACTAATGAAATATACTCGTAGAGCACTAGGGCAACATTTATAAATAATATTGATTATTTATAAAGTCGTTTAAAGGTTAATTGAAAAATACATGTATTGGTACATAATAGTCATTTCCTAATTTTTTGTGTATTTGCATTTAATGTTAGATTTTATGAAATGCACATTAATTAATTGTCAAATTGAGATATTTGACTTATATCATAAATATATATATATATATATATATATATATATATATATATTTGAATAAATAATGTAAATATAATACATATATTTAATATATTTGTATTTAAATAATTAATTGATTATTTAATTATTAAATGATTAAATTAATTAAAATATAATATCTTAAAGTTGTGATAATTATGAAAATGCTTTTTGGTTGCCTTGTTGACTTTAAGAAATTCATTTAAGTGTTAATGATTTCTTTTGCAAGTTGACAAGTTGGCTTTAATGATAAAATTGAAAAATATATATATATATATATATATATATTGTTTTTTTATGCATTTTCGGCCAAGCTAGTAAAACGTCCAAGTGTTGGATATTTTTTTTTTATCAACAAAAAAAACTCATCCAAAACTCCATTAAAAGAAAACAAAAGAAGCTTGGGAGAAAGAAGAAGAAAGACAAAGATAAAATCAAAGAAAGCTTGGAATTTAGTGAGTTTTTCCAACTTGCCATTAGAGTGAAAATTGTTCCTCTTGTTGTTGGCTTCATCTTGTGATGTTCTTGTGTTTTTCTATTCTTTATTCTTTGTTTTTTTGGAGGATGGAAGTTTGAGGATAGGGTTATGCATGTATAATAATCATAGAATGCTTCTAATGTGTTAATAAGCATTCTTTTGATAGTTTGAGAAACTAGTTGCCATTCTAGAGTTATTGACCCACTCTTAAATGACCTAGATTTGTTCTATAGTTATTTCATTGTGGTGAGGCTTGATTGGTGTGGAAGAAACTTGATTGGAGTGTTGGATTTAACTGATTTGGTCTAATTTGTCCAATTTGTTGAAATTGAAAAATTAGGGTTTAAGACTGTACGGGCCAAATTTGGACCCAAGGGTAAAATCGTCTTTTCGTCTTAAACCCAACAGTATGCAAGGCCTAACAGTATGCAAGACCCAAAATTATTGGACTCTAATTAGACCAATAGCTTCAAGACAATTATATCTCATTATATACCAACTGCTTCCCTCTTTTCTAAGCACAAACACATGCAAATATTCTTCCAGCGCCGAAAGTTGAATCCAAGGCACGTTGTGGGTTCCATTGCCAGAGGTGTCAGCACTTTGTAGATCCCAATAATCTTAGGTACAACTCCTCTGGCAGTGATAAAGATGATTCCTTCAAATCTATAAAAGGATACGTAACCCAAAGTTTAGAGGGGGGCTTCTCAACTCTGAGGCAGGCTTGACTTCTTTCTTACAAGTCTCTGCTCTTTGACACTAGCTCTCTCAGAGCTCTCCATCCCCTCCTTATACAATTACCACCATTCTCATGGCCACCCAAATAGGTCAAGGTAACATCAAACCTACCTTTTACATTTACATAATTACTGCTCATTTCATGCTACTGACTTGGGCGTCGGAGTGCCCCCGGCACCACCCCACACCGGTGGGTAGTCTGCTCCCGCTCACTCTACCTTTGTCTTGCAGGATCGCTAATGCCCCCAATCTATAAATTCTGATTGTGGACCTCGGGCGAAAACCAGCGTCCATAATTTGGCGCCCACCGTGGGGCCTTAACGATTCATAGCAGACAAAGTTATCTCAGCCTACGATTCCTAAAACACAACTATTCATGGCTTCAAACAACAACCAAATTCAAGATCACATGGCCGCACAATTAACCGCTCTACAAGAACATGGGAAGATGAAAATCTAACTATAAGAAGCTCCAATATTAATTCAACAGACTTCTTCAACCTCCCAAAGGCGTGAGGCTACAACCATGCTATTCAATCCAATCTTTTGGAAGCATTCAAGCGACAATCCTCCATCAGGTCTAATTGAGTGGAGACTTCTTTAGGATCTTCATCAGGACCAGTGGGCTGGGGACAATCTGATAGGAATGAGTTATGATAAGAAAAGAGTTACCTCAAAGATCGTGAACTCTCATATTCCTCATTTGATATATGAAGATACTTGTTCTTTTTGGACTACATAGAACAACATTCATCAGATTCCAACAATCTCAGAAGACAGCAAAACATCTTTCAAGTATGACATAATCTCACAAGAGGACCTGCCTTCGGCTCAGACGACATGGCATAAGAATTGAGTTACTGAATTGATTTAAGGTGAGAAGTCATCAAATCTCCAGACTAAAAATTCTAGGTGACATGCACAAAGCTAAGCCAATCCCATTCGACAAGGCATTATTCTTGTTACAAACGTATCGCCATGCTACCACTCAATAAAGCTAAAAAAAAAAAAAGAGCATACAATACTTATTATAAAAAAATAACAAAACATAGCATTATGTTATATACTGAAGCCACGTGAACAAACATATATGCACCCAAGCCACATATACTAAAGCCATGCACTAGCTTCCAAGTGAAAAGCCATATACTAAATCCATGCTTCCAAGTGAAAAGCCATATAATAAATCCATGCACTAGCTTCCAAATGAAAAGCCATATATAAAAGCCTTGCACTAGCTTCCAAATGAAAATCCATCTACAAAGCCTTACACTAGCTTCCAAAACACAACATGCCATGGCACACATAAGCTACTATACACGACACTCGAGCATGGCACATTTAAAAAATTACAAAAGAAAAAGTAAAAACATGTTCCAGGGAGAGAGAAACATTTCCCCACGGATATAAAAAAAAAAAAATTTTGAAACAAGTGTGGAGCACGTAAAGAGAGCCCCCACTCACTCGGCAATTTCAAAGTTGCCACACGTCAGCCCACACAACAATTTGTCGAACCGAGCATGAGGTCTTACAAGAAAGCTGATGAATCAAAAATCCAAGAAGTCCACTCGACAAAGGGAAGTTCACAAGCGACAAAAATTGAAATAAATTGAGGCCAACTGCCCCAAGCTGAAAAAGTTGAGTTAAATAAATGATTCATTACCCAAAAATAAATGAAGCCCCACACCACATGGAAATGATGAGTGACTCACTTGACAAAGCCCACATGCCATCATGGATACCATGCATAAAAGGAGCACTTTCACATGCACAAGGGCCACGATACTCCCACACACTAGGCGAGGCCAAAGACCCAAGCAACCAATATCCAATGAGCCCATAAGACCATATGCGACTGCTGGTATGGTGTATGGACCAATCTCTCATGTGAAGGAGACAGAGAAGTGTGAAAGAATAAACTATCATTCACTCACAACTGAATCTCACTTTTTGTAGCATGAAATCAAAGCTAAACAATAAAATTGTATGCTACACCACTTAAGAATGTCTGACACAAGTCAGAGGCCCATACGACACTACACGAATGAAGCTCAGACATTAGAAATATGGTTCATACGACATTACATGAAGGCTTGGAAGACATTGAATGATAGTCACCCTTTCGAGACAACACATATGGAATTTCATCACATGAAAGGTTAGTCATCATCTCCATGCTACGTTGATTTAATATTGCCAACTCCATACTACATAGAGAATATTTTATCATGCCTAGTAGAATGAAGAACTTTCTTGGATCTCCTTTAGGTCCAATCAATCGACCAACCTATATCAGGTTAGGTAGTATGGAAATTATATGTGACTTTCATCAAAGTTTATTCTATTGTAGTATCATTGACCTTATTCAAGCCTTGTATAATTAGTAATGACTTTGATAGGCATCTCTTCCATACTACATGTGAGGATAATCATCTTCACACTACGTATGGAGATTATCATGAACCTTCATCAGGTTCATTCGAAAGTAGTCTCCTGACCTTCATCAGGTCAGATAGAATGAAAATTTTGTTGGACCTCCTGTAGGTCCAATCGACCAACCTTTATCAAGTTAGGTAGTATGAAAATTCTTTTGGACTTTCATCAAGTCAATTTGTCCCATTCGACATCCACATGTGTGTAGCTTGGGACTTGTTGTGGATCCTATGTGTGTATGGCTTGATGCTTTATGTTTGTCCCATTCGACATCTACATGTGTGTAGCTTGGGACTTGTTGTGGATCCTATGTGTGTATGGCTTGATGCTTTATATTTGTCCCATTCGACATCCACATGTGTGTAGCTTGGGACTTGTTGTGGATCATATGTGTGTATGGCTTGATGCTTTATGTTTGTCCCATTCGACATCCACATGTGTGTAGCTTGGGACTTGTTGTGGATCCTATGTGTGTATGGCTTGATGCTTTATATTTGTCCAATTCGACATCCACATGTGTGTAGCTTGGGACTTGTTGTGGATCCTTTGTGTGTATGGCTTCGAGCTTGATATGTGTCTCATTCGACATCCACATGTGTGTAGTTTGGGACTTGTTGTGGATCTTTTGTGTGTATGGCTTCGGGCTTGATGTGTGTGCCATTCGACATCCACATGTGTGTCGTATGGGAATTATTATAGTTACAACACTTGCATGTCTTGAGATGTGATATAAACCCCAGTCGACATCATCTAGTATGTAGCTTGGGAATTGTCATATACTACTACATTTGCATGTCTTGATATATGATATGAATCACAGTCGACATCATTTAATATGTAGCTTGAAATTTTCATAGATATTATTATGCATGTATGACTTGAGACTTGATTTCCACATCTACACGCCTAAAGCTTGGAACTTGTTAATGACCTCATTCGACACTATACCCATACATCCTAACCTTCATCAGGTTCAGTCGACTGGGAACATTCCCCATTGGCTCAAGTAGAGTCAAGTTGAATATCTGGCCTTCATCTGGTCAGACGACATTGTAGATTCCCCTGGTCTTTTGACCCGTAGTATGGGGATTATCCTGACCTTCATCTGGTTCAGTCGACTGGGAACATTCCCCATTGGCTCAAGTAGAGTCAAGTTGAAAATCTGGCCTTCATCTGGTCAGACGACATTGTAGATTCCCCTAGTCTTTTGACCCGTAATATGGGGATTATCCTGACCTTCATCTGGTTCAGTCGACTGGGAACATTCTCATGGCTCATATAGAGTCAACATATGACCTTCATCTGGTCAATAAAAATTGAAGACTCCACTGGTCCTAGACTAGTAGTATGGAGATTATCCTGAACTTCGTCTGGTTCAGTCGACTGGGAACATTCCCCATTGGCTCAAGTAGAGTCAAGTTGAAGATCTGGCCTTCATCTGGTCAGACGACATTGTAGATTCCCCTGGTCTTTTGACCCGTAGTATGGGGATTATCCTGACCTTCATCTGGTTCAGTCGACTGGGAACATTCCCCATGGCTCATATAGAGTCAACATATGACCTTCATCTGGTCAATAAAAATTTGAAGACTCCACTGGTCCTTGACTAGTAGTATGGAGATTATCCTGAACCTTCGTCTGGTTCAGTCGACTGGGAACATTCCCCATGGCTCATGTAGAGTCAACATATGACCTTCATCTGGTCAATAAAAATTTGAAGACTCCACTGGTCCTAGACTAGTAGTATGGAGATTATCCTGAACCTTCGTCTGGTTCTGTCGACCGGGAACATTCCCCATGGCTCATATAGAGTCAACATATGACCTTCATCTGGTCAATAAAAATTTGAAGACTCCACTGGTCCTTGACTAGTAGTATGGAGATTATCCTGAACCTTCGTCTGGTTCAGTCGACTGGGAACATTCCCCATGGCTCATGTAGAGTCAACATATGACCTTCATCTGGTCAATAAAAATTTAAAGACTCCACTGGTCCTTGACTAGTAGTATGGAGATTATCCTGAACCTTCGTCTGGTTCAGTCGACTGGGAACATTCCCCATGGCTCATGTAGAGTCAACATATGACCTTCATCTGGTCAATAAAAATTTGAAGACTCCACTGGTCCTTGACTAGTAGTATGGAGATTATCCTGAACCTTCGTCTGGTTCAGTCGACTGGGAACATTCCCCATGGCTCATGTAGAATCAACATATGACCTTCATCTAGTCTAGAAGACATTGTAGACTCCCATGGTCCTTTGACCCGTAGTATGGGGATTATCCTGACTTTCTTCAGGATCAATCAACTGGGAACATTCCCCATTAGCTCATGAAGAGTCAAGTAGAAGACCTGGCCTTCATCTGGTCAAGACGACATTAAAAGACTCATCTGGTCTTTGGACCCGTAGTATGGGGATTATCTAGACCTTAATCAGGTTCAGTCGACTATGAGCATTCTATGTTTCTTGTAGAGTTAAGTCGAAGTTTTAAACTTCAGCTACTTCAAAGACATAAAAGACATCTAGTATCAGGATCAAATCTCTGATGATATACTCGACATATTACTCTTCAAATCAAAGACTCTTTGACTTAAAGAGTAGGGAACAAACTGTACGGGCCAAATTTGGACCCAAGGGTAAAATCGTCTTTTCGTCTTAAACCCAACAGTAAGCAAGGCCTAACAGTATGCAAGACCCAAAATTATTGGACTCTAATTAGACCAATAGCTTCAAGACAATTATATCTCATTATATACCAACTGCTTCCCTCTTTTTCTAAGCACAAACACATGCAAATATTCTTCCAGCGCCGAAAGTTGAATCCAAGGCACGTTGTGGGTTCCATTGCCAGAGGTGTCAGCACTTTGTAGATCCCAATAATCTTAGGTACAACTCCTCTGGCAGTGATAAAGATGATTCCTTCAAATCTATAAAAGGATACGTAACCCAAAGTTTAGAGGGGGGCTTCTCAACTCTGAGGCAGGCTTGACTTCTTTCTTACAAGTCTCTGCTCTTTGACACTAGCTCTCTCAGAGCTCTCCATCCCCTCCTTATACAATTACCACCATTCTCATGGCCACCCAAATAGGTCAAGGTAACATCAAACCTACCTTTTACATTTACATAATTATTGCTCATTTCATGCTACTGACTTGGGCGTCGGAGTGCCCCCGGCACCCACCACACCGGTGGGTAGTCTGCTCCCGCTCACTCTACCTTTGTCTTGCAGGATCGCTAATGCCCCCAATCTATAAATTCTGATTGTGGACCTCGGGCGAAAACCAGCGTCCACAAAGACCTTCTCCAAATTTTGGACTTTTCATTTATGTTGTGTATTTGGATATTTATATGATGCATATAAGATATTGGGTTGATTGGATTTCATCTTAATGTGTTTTGAACATGTAAAGTGCAAAATGCACAATTTGCCCACCAATAGGGGCTCACGGCTTTGGCTCCAAATTTGGGTTTTTTGTTGCATTTTGAAATTTGATATGTAGGACATGTTAAATTCATCTTAGAAGTGATTTAGAATCATCCAAAATTGTTTTGAACAATTTAGGACTAAACTGAACAAAATGCAAAGTTTTGAGGCAATTCGGTAATTACCAAGAAATTTGATTTCTTGTGTAATTTTTCATAATTTGATAATTGGATAATTAAATAAATAAGTTTATTTAATTGATCAGAGAACAAGTTTTGAAATCGGAAAAATTTGTTTTTCCACTGTTCCGCTGCTTTACCGGATTTCCGCCATAATACCCCTTCATAAACGATTTTCTGAAAGGAATAGCTCAAACTCATTTGAGTTCTCTGCTGCCTTGAAACAAACAGGTTCTGTCAAAGACTACATTGAGCAATTTGAGCGGTTGGCTGCTCACGTTGTGGATTTACCAGAGGAACAATACTTAGGGTATTTTTTGAATGGGCTAAATGAATCAATCAGAAGGAGAGTTCGA